>JABFPM010000091.1:0-12096 GCA_022817325.1 Idris sp. 1 HC-2018
CTAACATATTTGTATCAGCGTACATTGCCAACAAAGAAGCTGCTGTTATCGCTGATGTACTGTCCAATAGTATATTTTGCAACTAGGGACGAAACTCACGCTTTCATCCCAAATTGCAAATTGTATTTTTTAACCCCCATGCAACGAAAAGGTGCCAATTTAGGTTTTCGAAAAGCGGGTCGAAAGTCGGAACTTTCGTCCCGCTCTTCCCAATTCCGAAACTAAGACTTTCGACCCGCTTTTCGGGGACAAAAGTTGACACTTTCGTGACAGATGTTAGAAAAAATATTTTTCTCTTGGGGTGCTCTAAAAAAACTTCCCCCTCTGAAAATTGAAAATAGAATTACTTAACGGTTTCAAATGTAGATCGAGAACCTTTAGATTTTGCGAAAAATTTTTGTAATTCTGTATTCTAAGAACACCAAGTTGGAACACAGGATGAAACTATTAAAAATTGGTTTTCAAGGACAAATTTAAATAAATCTGGTATTAATGAAAATTGATGATGTTCCTATAAACAAGACTCTGACATTGAGACAAACTACAACGAAGCAGTCCGAAGCAGGTGAACAAGATGTAAAAAATTGTAGCCACAGAGTCTTAAGAAGAAGATGTCAAAGTGGACTTTGTAAGTGCTAAAAAGAAAAATTGACATGTGATTCCAAGTGTCATTCATGTATACTAATTGTTAGAATAAATAATTGAAATACATCTATGTAATCAATAGAACAATTGAATAAATGATAAACTTTGTATAAACTATTTAAAAAATAAATAAACATAAATTAATTCTAAATAAAAATCATTTTTACAGGCATTTACAATCAGTATTCAGCTGAATGCCCGATGATCATTTGACACTCAACTAACTGTCTGAAATATCAAGACATTTATAGGCACAAAAAAAGCTTATAAATTGTATCGATTCTCCTAAATAGTGTTATTCAGCTGACTGTCTAGGTAATTAGCTGAATGCCTAATTTCTCTATATGCCTACGATATATATATTACTTCTCTTAGTACCGTAGAAATCATAAACAAGTGTATTAATACTAGATTAAACGAGCGCTTTGTGCGCTTCTTTCTATATATTGTAAATTGTAAAACATTTTTTAATATTAATTATAACATCAGTTTTTTTTTTACTTTAATTAGTTTTGCATTTTATAACACATAATTTGCCTTTTTTTTAACACATCAGAACTGTTCGACCAATTAAATTACGTTTAAAGCGATGATGATCACTAACTTTTTCAAAATAGATATTAATTATCGAATTCATATAATTCATTATCAAACTTAATCAAGTACTATTCGATTTGTTAGAAAATTCCACATCTAACTATCAGTTTGTAATATTTCTTTTTATTTATTTATTATATACACCCCCCGCTTATACGCATTTCTTGCATTTTCGAGGGGGAGGGGAGCAGGGAAGAATACTATTTTACTATAATCTTCAGTCAAGTATATAAATTGTCAATTAAAGTATTAGTCATAGTATTGAAGGAAAGGTAGGAAGGAAGTACGGTTTCGTGGAATTTTAAGTGGAACCACCCCCGCATTTATAGCTAAGGGAACCACGAACACCATGAAAAAGTGGCCGGCAGCGAGAATCGAACTCGCTACCTCCCGAACACGAGTCAGTCACTTAGCGCACTATACTATACTCTCTCAGTATCAATTTGTATTATACTATAATAATTTTTCAAGAAAATTATTTACGTTCTTTTGTCGAAAAAATACAAACTTTATAAAACAAAAAAAACCGTAACTGCACCAAAATTTGTAAAGTGTCTTCTAAATACTTGTTAAATCCTGAACAAAAAAACCGTAAAGCACTTATGATTTTATTATTTGGTAAATTCTTTAAAACATTGACATTATTATAAATTGTATTATATAAGATTTGCTAAGGAAAAATCCATAAATGTAGTAATGGCTTTTTTTATTATGTAAGGAACCACACGATGTTTTGTTTCTTAAGAAAAAAATCTAATTTCTTATAGCAGAAATGAGATATCTTTTTTATTTATCTTTTTTTTATATCGTTTTTTTTTTGCGTATCTTTTTTACCTTAGATAAACGTGTTACCTTACAACAATTTCGAAAGAATCCTATTTCTAGTCTAATTTTAATTAACAACATTTTTTGGCTTTTTTCTTAAATTTAAGTCAACTGCACTAACAATTGTTGTCCTCGACACGGCAGCATACATGTTGCTACATCTTCCGGATTAAGCATGAACCTGCTGAGTTGAAGCAAACTCTCAGTTACCTCAATGTCACGATATATAAATACGATAGCTTCGTTAATACACGATGAATATTAATTGTTTGTCGAGGACAACACGCGTGCTTACAGCATAATATGGCAACTATGTTGCAATTTGTAATTCAGCACCTGATACAAAAGTCGTTTACTGATATATATTTCTACAGGTATATTAAGTTAATGAATATGAAATGCAGTATATGTTATGCTTAAAATAAAATGAAAACTTTATTGATATACAAAATTAAGCGACAATTATTCTTTACTTTAACTTCAAGTATATTTGCAATTAAATAAAATAAAATCCAAAACTAATTATGTAAAACATCATAATAATAAAACTAAAAATACTCGTAAACTACATATTACCAATTTAAAAACTATCTTCAAAATGAAGTTTCTTATTTAAAATTCAACAGCTATAAATTAGTTTTAAAAAAAATACTTTTTAAAATTAAGTCCTTTAAATGTGAATGCACTATCAAAACTTCCGTAATAAATATCAAGAGAAAAATAAACGACCAAAACAAAATAAAGTATGCTAAAATGGTTTAAGCTCCACCCAGTTCTGTCGAAAAATCAACTCAAATCATGAATTCCATTTGCCCTTAAGTTGGTATTAAATATCTAAAAATAAGATGCAAATCAATTGGATTAAGACCAAATGTGAAAATTAGGAAAAATAAGAAAACAAAAATACGAAAAAAAAAATTAAATAATGATCACGGTAGAATCTTGAGATGTAGTTGGAGGCTTGCTTGTATTTTAATTATACCGCTGACCGGCGAAAACCTCGCCCCCTTGCAATAGATACAAAAAAACTTTCTTTTAACAAATGCTCGACTATAAAATTGTAGTTTCGATTTAATTATATAATACTGACATGAAAAAATATAGAATAGTAAGGATTTTTGTCCTTACTATTCAATAAGAAAAGCCAATTATGACAATTATCCTAGGCAAGAAACAATTAAAATTGTAAAACTATTAATATATTAATATATTTTACTATATTTAGTTTTCTTAAAATATTATTTGCTAATAAAAAATTCTTACAAGATATGAAAATTGCAAATATTTTTTTGTATTCAATGCAATTCTTTGCACATCTCGTCTTCTGTTCGCGTCCATGAAAAAACGAAGAAATAATATTGTAGTTGAAAAAAGAAAACAGAAAACGAGCAGAGAGAAGAAAAGAAAAAAAACATGATCGGCCCACTGCTTCAGCCCCCTGGCTGCGTTCACCGACCACTCTTACTCTCCGTGTGTGGATCCTCTTTTCTTTCTTAAATTCTCGTTCGCTCGCTCATCCTCCCTTTTTCGTTTTACTCGCTTTGCAAAGAAACGCGTAAAATCCAAGATATGTGGCCGATTGGCTTCAAAGACTGAGAGTCCAATGGTTATTATTAATCGACGTGAGTTTTTAGCAATTTAATAAATGATGAAAAACGCATTACAGCAATCTTATTTATGCACAGAAAAATGAAGAATTTAGCTTTGAACATATTTAAAAATGTTTCTTTTAGGTCATATAACAAAGTTTGCATGGCAAAAAGCGTCTTAATGGCGGGGATAAATTAAAATATTTGAATAACAACAAATTAACAATTTATGCAATAAAATTAAAAAAATGACAAATTTTATGCTAAGTGAATTTCAGATTTAACAAAAGTTGGAAAAATTAAAAGAACAGTTCTTTGAACATATGGCGATCGACCAGAAACTTACTGCAGTTCTCGATCTTTGCAGAAACGCCCCCTTGTCTATCATACAGTAACCTTTGTTCGCATTTGTTTCTGCACTCGTTTCATTCGCCATATCTACCTGAGTATAATTACTGTTAATACGACTCATCAGAAAGGGATCATTTTTATAATAATATATCACTATGATGCTCACAGTCATAAAAGAAATGTTATATACGTTCCTTGATATCTTTTTCTGTTTCATTTTTTTATACTAAATAATATTAATTATTTTCATTATAATTATATATTACGCTTACACTAATAGTGATTAAATAAAGATTACATTGTGTTTTATATTCAAATTATAAATCATAAGAACAATGTTAATTTAATGATTTACAAATTATTTTAATTTGAAATTGAAAAATGTAGATATACAAATTTATATTATCTGGAAAATATATTTCTAATATTTATTTCTTTTGTTATAATAATTCATTATTACTAGTTTGTTTATATTGATTTCCATCAAAATTACATGTAAAAAAATTATTATTTCGAGGGGTGAGAATTGTGCAAAAGTATAACTAATTTAAATATTTATGTTTGCTCATTTATTTAATAGAACACTTATGAAATTCTACCTCTGACTACCCTATTGGGATCAATACAATCAATATCTGGAAATGGACTTTGGTCGGAAATCGAAAACGATAGGAGAGCAGCTAAGAAAACGTCATAGTAATATTATACTACTATCACATTATTTATTTCTTTTTACTAATAAAACGATATATGAATGTTAAGATTGACAACGTATTACATTAATTTTTGATATTTTTTAATTAAATAAGTTATTAACATATTTACAAGTGCTAACGTGAAGATGTTTTTCAATTTTTAATTCTCATAAGTTGTAATAAATCATAAATGTGGAAGCATTATCGTAAATACTATAATTTAATACGCAAATAGAAAGTCTTGAAATTTATTAACTTTAATTTTGAAAGAAATCGTAAATATAGCAGACGAAATATTATTTTAATAATTTTCAAGCATCCATAGATTAGTTTTACAAGACAAGATACGTATTTTTAAGTCAATCATCTCAATTAAAAGCTCGAACTAAAATTGAAAGCGCTGAAATGGTGTAGAGCACAAATCACATGGCAGAACGAAGGATCCTCTGGCGGAGGGAAATTAAAAACTCATTGAATAGGGGGCGCAACGTGGATGCAGCCTCACGTTCAGCTGCATGATTTAAAGGATCGTTCTGGAGAGTACCAATTTCCTGTTATTTCGCTACCAGCCAAAGCCACGAATCATTTCCACACCTATTTATTATGACTGTGAGAAACATCGGAAAAAAGAGAAAAAGAGGAACAGGGGACCTGGCACGAGCAGCTTGCAACTCGTCGCAGCTGCAGCAACTTTCAAAATTGCCGTCTTCGGCAAGGTAAAAGTTTAATAACGATAATAAAAACGAAGTGGCAGGAAATTTTCCGCCAACTGTGTGGCTTTGATGTACGTTTTGATGCACGTCAGCCGCCGAAGCTTTGCCGGCCAAGCTAGATTAATTGCAATGCGAGAAAACTACAGTTATGACGTCTATATTTTGCAAACTTTAGCTTTTATTATTTTTTAATGATTTTAATACAATCAGCTATGGGTCTACATTTTATTAACACTGATAGTTTATTTTGCTTATAATTTTCATGTCACTTAAAATATATAGCAATAGATGTTGTGAATATGAGAAAAGAATAGATTTTTATACGAAATATTTCATTAAATTAATTAAATTTGTTTATAGTTAATCAAATGTTTTCTCATATTATGTTATTATCTATTTTACTATCATTCTCTTTATTGCTCTACAATGTGTGATATTAGTTACAAATTAAGAGAACATATTTGAACTAATAATGCACTATTTGTCCAATTCATTATTATGCTTAAAAATGTCAGATTATATACAAATAAAAAGAAGCTTATGAATTGAAAATTTTGCATCCATTTGTCGACAATAAGAACGTTGATTTTAGATGTCTTATCAAGCACATGTAATCCAAGCCACACCATCTGTTTAATTTGCCTATGAAAAATCTGGAGGAAGTGGTTTAGGGCCCGTGATTCATATGGTACCGCGGAGCCTACAGCCTCAATCATAATCCGAGCGCATACAGACAAAAACTAAACATATATCTTATATATGGCATTGTCTTATTATATTCGTGTTCATCCATAAATACCTCCTATAAACTCAAATTGTCACGCAGTACTAATTTTCACTGTTCATCTATTCTGGCGTTTGCGATTATTCAGATTTCATCGTCGTTTTAAAATATGTAAACTTTAATTTAATATGTAAATATACTTGTATGTTATTACTCCTACAATCAGAAGGATTTTCGTACGCAAGATCTAGAAGCCACATAATGCCTGAAATATGGCTGTCTAACGAAGTATTTAACGTTGATAATAATATTAAATTACTGATAGTTAGCTGTTGGAGAATTATTAAATGGTCTTTAACATTGGAAAGGTTCTACTTGATGAGATGCGCTGCGCCGCAATGATAAATTTCGAAAACCGCTCAACTAATTGAGCCGTTTGAAGTTATGTATGCGACGGGCCACGGAGCTGTTGAAATATTGTTCATGCGAAATGATTAATTCTGTTTATTTATATTGCACGGGTTTGCGATCGAAAAATTTGCCGGGAACAGCCGTAGATAATAAATCAGAATTTATATTTTTGCTTGTAATCGTCATTTTGTTGCTCCCGTTTTTGGAAGCAATCATCAGTTCTGTCAGCTAACAGAAGCTTGAGATAAACGGAACCTTAAAACTTGTCATTGGAATTGTATAATTTTATTGACTATTAGATCTAAAAAACAATATATTTTAATGTAATTAAAAGAACATTTTGTTTGCTTGGAGATCCACAAAATTTATGTACTATTAATCAACGGGTATTGAAATTTGTGAAAAAAATTAACATAGCCCATACATACAGCACCCATTCAAAAACTTAATAGTAATTTTAACAAATAAATTTGCATAAACAGCATGAAATTATATTTTCAGTTCCAACTAAACATTATAAAAATTCTTCTTTTAAAAATAAAATGTTTAATCTTTAGAATAACTGAAATAATATTTTTAATAACTAAATTAACGTATTCGCTTTATTCTAAATAACTCTTTTTAAGCTAGATAAATTGAACAGATTACACTTCATACAAAGCCTTTCTGTATGCTTATTCGTATTTACATTTCAATTTGCCAATTTCAGCAGGATAATGATTTGGAAAACAAACACGACCAGCAGCAACACATGTGATACATTGAAAACGATCGTCGGAGACGAATTTTTTTGGAATTTCAGCTTCATATTTCTTACGATTGTTCCGAGTAAGCTGGTACCGTAAGCATGCACGGTGATCGGTGACCGCGATACGTGCGTAAGTATTGCGCGATATATCGTCTCCGTCGATATGCTTCGCAGATCCCAATAACGAACGGCGGGATCTCATTTCGCGTTGTATGGCACCCGATATTATCTTCGGATTCCCGTTGGATGCAATAAACAACCTAACGACGTCACAGCTTTTGCTTCTTCTCTTCTCTCCAGAAGTATCTTTTACATCGGCAGCAACATATGTCTCATAAAGATCCGTGTTTATGGATAGCTCCTTAATTTCAAGTGCAATTTTTATAATTTTCTTTGCGAAAAAAAGTCGCAACGGAGATAGGACTCATCTGTATCATTTACTATCATGCATCTTTTTATTTATTTATGCTCTCCACTCTTATTATAGTGGTTCAATATGTTTTTTCAACGACAATTATTTCTTTAGAAAGCAAGTCTTGTCAAAAAATGTGTTGGTAACATTCTAAAACTTAATTTTTTCGAATAACTTATAATCGTTCACAGAAAGAAAATATACTTTTAGTCTAAAAAGATTAGAAATATATACTCTGACTTTGTGTAGTCTGTTGTACATTCGATTTAGAAATGACGACAAAATGACTTTGAAATGCTTCGAAATGACTACGAATCTGAAATTAAATTGAAGTACTACAAAAAGAAAATTAAGTTTATTTTTTGTTGGTTTGTCAAATTTTGTAAGTTAAATAAAATATTTTTACAGACATATATTCATCTAAGAAACAAACAGTTTACAAATAAAATTAGATCTATAAGAAATGATAAAAAATTATTAAAATGAAAAGACTTCAAATATTACAGAAGTTGTAATTAAATTACCACAGAATGGCACTTCATATTTAAAGTTATTTGTACACCTAAATTGTTATTCAAAATATAATCCTTTGAATTTATTTTTAGAATGTTAGCTTCAATGAATTAAAATTTAAATTTTTAAGACCATAAATGACTTTCACCAATCAAATATAATATTGACCTTTAAATGATCAAGACCTTAGATTTTGTCCGGTAAATGTTAAGGAATATTGCTTATTATTTGGGAATGTTGAGAAAACAAGCTCAAATCTTAAGAATTTGAAAGTAAATATTTAGTTTTTATATGGGTAATATATTAAAGCTATACAAAATAAAATTATAATTTTAAGGTAAAATATGTATAAAAACGTTTCAGATTTGAAGAAAATGCTTCATATAATACCCAAAAATATATGATATCCCGAAAGAAGAACTTGAAAACTCAAACTTCCAACTTTATTTTCGTACAATATTAAATGCAAAATTGTTTAAACCAAAAATCGTCATATTTTGGGCAATATTCAGTCTAATAAAGCTTTTCATTTGGACAACAAAAATTAGAATTTGAAACTAAATATATATTGAATTAAGCCTGAAACAGAAAATATTAAGAATGTAAAACTTAAAAATTGTATCATTACAATATATTTGAGGGATTTAAAAAAAAACGCTTAAAATCAATACTAGTTTTTTACGAGAAAGTTACAAAACACATTTTGATAACTAAATTTTAGAGGGAAGCCAGAAGACTCCACTGTACGTAATGTTTTCAGTCCAATGTTGAATATTTAAACTTTTGCAGTCTTAAAATCGAATAAGAAATGTCCTCAACCGCACATTTTTATTATTTTTTAAAAAATGCATCTTACACGTTTCGTGTTTTAACCTTCTCATTTTAGTTTTCCATTATTTTTTGTATTCTTTCTTTTGAACATTCATTTTTAAAGATTTGTCAATATGGCCCAACATCGACATCTTCCCTGTTTATACTAATAATATTTTTTGCATAATACTATTCTATTAATATAATAAAATAAAATACGCTAAAATTGTTCAATTTAATGTCGAAACGCATAAAAAAAGAACATTGAAACAAGCTTGCACATATCGCCTCGATAAACGAGGAGAAGATTTTTAATTGGCTCCGAGAGGGACGAAGATATGGGCGAACGTCGTTCCGCCGTCGGCGGAGAAGCGAATGGATGATTCGACGGTTTGGACTTCGATATTTCATATTTACGACGACGTCGAGCACATAACGTTCCTCATAGAGAATATTCGGCCTTAATAACCTCGCGTCTTACTCCTCTCAGCTCGGTTCTTCTTTCTCCTTCTCGTACTAATGGCCACGACCACTGATTCTTTTCTTTATCTTTTTCTTCGTCTTTTCTCATCTCGAATCGTGGGATTATATTCGTGGATTAACATATTGACGCGGTCTCCGTTGCCCCGAGATGCTTCGTCGAGAAAAGAAATAAGAGCCGAGTTACTAAATCACTCCGTGAACTCCCCATAACCATTCAGCGGAGGAATTAATACTCGCGAAGGTCCACCTCCAAATATACTTGACGAGCCTCGTATCGCCTCGTCTCGGTATATCAGTCTCGTTTATTCCAAGGTCGTATCATTATACAAATGTTACGAAAAATCAAAGATTATGTCTGCGACCACAAATTTGCCTCTATATTTATTTCCGAAAGCATTTTCATAAGTTAACAAAAAATAATAATAAATAATTCGAAAACATTAATTCTAAAAAATCTCTGATTCCAATTCTTGATTTTAAAACTTATTTACTTTATTTTAAAACCCTTGCAAGCTTTTGAAGTTTTAGTTTATGTTTATAGCACCAAAATCAACTAGCACTGTTTAACAAATCTAACAAAATTAAAACGCTTGTTTGGCGACTGTTATTTGAAAAATTGAATTATGCAGTGTCAGAAATTAATCTCCGTAAATAACACATTTTCCAACCGATTGACTTAGTACATATTTATTACATAAAATCGAAAACACTAATAAAGAATTAATCAACTAGTTAATTAGAAAACTCATTCGTTTATATTCAGTTGCAATCATTCAATCGGCTAATCGGATCACTAATTTATATCGTCGGGAAAAAGCATAATTATATGCATAACAATGTAGCTCACAGTTCATTATAGTCCAATACTTGACAATCAGTTTAATTACCACCTACAGACACGGTCAAAGTAAAATACAGAATCATTGTTTGCTTTTTATACATATACAAAAATGAGCAACACGATTACGTAGCGTGCAATTTTTTTCATCAGCCGTTGACACTCATACATTCGATTTCTTAATTGGGACAGCTTTTTTACGCAGCCACTTGACAATTTATAAGTTGTTCGACATTTAACAACTTATAAATTAAATTCATATACCCTTTATGTAAGAGACAAATCAATCAAATCGCAAATTTTCTAGGCACGATGAGTGAATTAAAACGAATTTCGTTAAAATTAATTTGACAACCCTAATTTGTAAAATTCTTGTCACAAAACAATCAATCAAAATTAGCGGAAAAACTATTCGAAATGTTCGCTCCAAGTTGACCGAGTTTGCGTAAGTGCAACTCATTGTGGGTTGCAGGCACGGAATGGGCGTAGTATAAGTCAGTGATAAATGATGCTACATAGGCCCTAGACCCAAAGACCCACAGACCCACTGTTGCCTGTGAAATGCGAATAGAGAGAACCTTGTCTTGGCAAATATTAATGGACAAACGTAATCGCGGCATCGCAGCGGGTTCCTCAGGCAGCTGATACACCTTACTGTCTGCATTTGGTTTTCATCCGAATCGTGCTTGTTTTCGTTCCCGTCGCGTAGAAGTAATCCTCTACAAACTGCAAACTTAATGCGAAATCCAATCGGTCACACGAGAAAGATTAAGTTGACATAAATAAATCATTTTATTTCAGATGTTCTGATCAAAAATAAAACACATGAATTAATATTGTATTACACAAACTAATGTGTTCATTTTTCATATTAATAAATTTTCTTTAACAAAAATCATACAATATTTTGTAACTCAAAACTTGATGTTTCTTAACATTAGAATGCCCGAAGCAAATGATCTTTTGTGTTTCAAAATTAATATTCTTCTAAAACGCATAATTTTCAATTAATCTTTTTGAAAATGTACTACTTTTATTAATTTATGATAAGAAACATTATTCTATTATTTACATTTATTTGTTTTATTTTTTTCCAAAAATATCTCTTTGTTTACCTTAAAAGTCCAAGGCGAAAGATCTTTCGCATTTTTGACATTTTGCAAACTTAAGAGGCTTAACAACATATATTTATTCATATACTTTTATAGCAAATGTTATTTTTAAGCAAAATCAAGTTTTTATAATAAAAAAAAAAAATTTTATTGATATTGAATGATAAAACTTTGTACAGTATATAATAAGATTTATCAGTCAGAAAACGAAGGCAAAGGATTTTTCGTAATTCAAAATTCTAATTTTTCTAAAATAATTGATGTTTAGTAAATCTTTTTGAAACATTACATATTTTATTATCTTATATAAGCTAACTAAGTCAAAAAAATAATTAAAATAATGAAAGAAACTGTGTTGCGAAAGATTTTCGCCTTGGGCATCTAAGAGTGTCAAAATATTCGGTCATCCGAGTGTTAAGAAAGTATTGCCATGGTATAATTTTTTTAAAATTATGATAATTATTGTGATAAAGCTATTGCTTATTTTAGATACAATTATATTATCAAAAATAAATTAAACGTTTTTTACTAATAAGGTGTCTTATTAATGGTTTAATTAATTACAGAGTAAGAATTGTTCAAGCGTTACATCATTGATTTATGTAATGCATGCAAAATTATGTGCTAAAA
>JABFPM010000091.1:12111-41777 GCA_022817325.1 Idris sp. 1 HC-2018
GAGCATCGACCGTTGAATTATTCATCATTGTAATAAAATAACGACTCATAATATATTAAAATGCATTAATAGTATGGTTGTACTGAATCTATATGATTATATGAAACTATAATCATTAAAACAAAGAAAAAATTTTAAACATATCTCTAAGAGTATTATTAGATTGTTAAATTTAAAAACTTTTTAGATCACAAAATTAGTGTAAGTGCACATGTAAGTCGATTTTATCATTTCATAAAAATTACACAATCTTAAATTGAATAAAAATGTTTATTCGTGCATTGAGAAGAATAACATAATGATTTATTCTAATTTTATTTATGTTTATTTCGTCTTAGTAGCCTGTTACAGGTCTAAAATTTGTTAACAATAAAAAAAAATTTTACCATAATTTGTTTCGGAATTTTATTTTTTCTCCCTCAGATCACGTCATTTTATACTCTCAAAAATCTTTTAATTACGACGATACAAACTTCTACAAACTGATCTATGAAATATCAAACAACGTTACTTAATATTAACAAAAATCCTCTAATCGATAAAGGATTTTTTTTAAATTAATTTCCAATAAGACGACACCCATCATTGAAAAACTTTTTACCATACATATCCATAATTTTCCATGTATTGAAAATGTAAAACTTATAAATCAAATTTTATCGAGTTGATTATAAGAAGCCATACACAAAAAATGCTTAAAATTACCCCCTCTTCTCTTTTATAGCGCTTTCATATTAAATTGAACGTATTTCGTGTACAGCCTCATAGACTTATATACAAATTTCACATGAACTTTAAGTAAATTTTCTTTGAATGTTCAGAATATATAAAATATTCTTGATATATAGAATGTCTATAAAATCTTACATGGAGAATCTTTTACTCATTAGCGAATTCCGCTAAACAACAGGGGATCGTTTTAAGAGTAATAATTAATTATATCATCGCAGCATCAAATTTTTACAGAAGGTTGATAAGATATTACATTAAATATTTAAAATATAGTGGAATTTCCCCGATTTAGATTTTTTCCGTTTCCTTGAGTTCCCTTTACAAAATGTAAATGAACTCCTCTCGGGCTACGTCCTCGAACATTTTTTACTCCTTAAGGGCGTAAGTTCCACTTTCAACTCGCTCCATAGAGGTGAAAAAAATCGTATCGCACTCTGCGCTTGCAGCGCCTCGGTGCGTAATATACTATTTTAATTCATATTTTGTTGAAATTTAACTAATAACTTAAGTTTTTAATTAGTGCCATTTTTCAGATTAATTGTAATAATTATTTATATCGTTTAAGCACGCTGCTTGTACATAATATATTTAATACACAATACAAATAGATGTATCGAATGTTCTCTTTCAGTCTCTTAGTGAATTGAAAGAGTTTATTAAGATGAAACAACAGCACCTCAGAAAAAAATTAAAAATATTTTCATTTTTTACAAATAATTTAAAATAAATATTATAATGTTTCTAACATTATTGTAATACTAAACATTTTATAATTGTGAGTATTTTGCTTTTTATTGTATTTTATATTATTATTTGAGATTAAAAAATTTTTTACCCATGGATATTACATGTATATGTATATGTATTATGATTTTTCACTTTTTCTCTTATTTGAAATTCTCCATAATTGTTTTCCATTCACTTAAATATCGAATTAAGGAGAATCCACTGTATAATTTCAAGATTAAACATCTACATTTTATTTTTATTAAATCTAAAATACAGATTTTTGTTTTGCCAATTTAGAAGTGTGAATTGAAATATAAAAATATCATGTCACTTGTATTCTAATTATAAGACTTAATTCCTAATTTTAAAGCAGCAAAAATTAGTTCCAATACAACAAATATAAAGAGTGAATTCACAAACAATTCCGATTTCTTAAAATAGAATTATTTCGTATTTGAGAAACTTATAGTATTTATTTTTAGCCTTGTAAATTTATTTCTGCGCCTTACATATTAATATCTAATATAATCTCGCTTTTGCATAACTCAGGTTTTAAGCCTATGTTTTACAATATAAATTAGTTATATATTAAATCAACGTTTAAACTGTAGTTCAATTATTCAGAACAATCAAAAAGAATAATTTGTTGAAATAATATTTTGATAGATAAAACTGTCCCTTGCAAGTTACTTTACCTGACTTTCTCCTTTCGTTTAATGTTAAAATACTCAAAAAACAATATATTATATTTTGATTATGCAATTTTAGAAGAGCATTTAAGCCTAGCAGTAGGTTTATTAAAAGAAAAAAGGAATTTAATGTGAAAATAATCTTACAAAGTTTTTGCAAGCTCGTATTGACTGATAATCTCTGTGACTAAATGTTATTTATATATGATTTTCCAGTTACAGTTTTTCAACAGAAAATAGGGTTCAGTGTACAGTTTGATCAAAAAAAAGTTATCATAAAAATATATTTTTTCAGTTATATAAATGTCTAATATTTCTCACAGCTTGTTTGGCATGACATATTGCGGTGGACTTGTTTTGTTGTAGCAGCAATTATTATAATTTATAGAACTTCATTTAATTGAACATTGTTTAAAAATGTTTTAAAACATTTTGATGAGCAATTTTTGGTTTTTAGGATGATTTTGATATTTCTTATGGAAAATTATAATAAAAAGATATTAAGAAAAAGCTGAAATGAACCTTTCAACTATATCACAAAATGAATGAAAAGTTTTTGGCTTATATTTTTGCATGAAAGAAAATGTCAATTTAAAACACGTAAATAGTGCGGACCTGTCGTATTATGAACAAACGAGAAGTAGTTTAATTTTCATTTAATCACAGAGATAATATCAAATCGGCACTTGTTTTTAAATAGTGAAATTATCAAGTCATAATTCGCAATCAAATTACTCGCATTGAATATCCAATTGAAGTATTCTCATCTTTACATAGACAGTTAAGTTTGTTTTGTTCAAATGATCTTTAGAATTTGCAATTATATATTTAATTTAAGCAGACTGATTCATTTTTGTATCTTATTTCTCATAATAATACAGAAGCAAGTCCAATAACCAGTTCAATAAAAGCGCAAAAGAGGAAAAAAGCAAAACAAAAGGATTGGACAAATGCACAATCTTGCGAACAAGCATAATAAAAGATAAATCAGGATTAGGATTGCCGGGTCGATCGTCGATTTCAATAAGTAAATAATAAAAAAGGACGTAGAAAAGCAAAAACAAATACCATGATAATGTAATTGTACAAAAGTATATTTCATTTGAATGTCTCAGTGCAGAGGGTTTATGGTCCCGCCCAAGTCTGACGGCCAATAGTCATTAGCTGGGCCCATTAGAAGGGCCTGAGGGTACGCGGTGTTTTCATGCACGCATGTGCACCTTTTCATTGGTTTTCCAGGTGCGCGTGATACGACAAGGATGCAAAGACGAAGACGGATACGTGCGTAAGAGAGGCCAGAAGACGGGGAACCCCAGGGGCGGACCCAAGAGGCGGCTTCAACGCCGCCTTCCTTCGCTTTTGCTTCAACTGATAGTAGCCATGTAATCAAACAGCACTCAGCGTCGTATATGTCCGACTTTTGTACTACTGCACGTCACAAATCGAAACTCTCCGGCTTTACTTACCTTCCGGACACGTTTAAGGAGTCGCCAAATTTTGCATTGCTGCCGGAATTCGTTCGGGTCACAATCAAAGGAGTCACAAAATGTAGAGCTTTATCTAGTAGCTGTTGTCGACGATATGAATACGCAAATGATCAGGATAACAAAATTACTACAGTTCTAAGATTGGTTTATGGTGTCGTTTTACGCAATACTTTTTTCTCGATATGCGTCAGAGATATTTATAATAAAAATGATGAACTAGAATATCCAGATATCTAAGTATAGTTTAATTTTGAGAACAAAAAAAAGTAAGAACAATTTTTTTGAACGGATTGGAATTATATTATTTGTATTGCAGCAATACAACGTTTCGCAGTTATCAATCATTTGAACCTGCTATTTTATAAATTGCATGAAGCGTCAATTTAAATTTCTAAATGTGCTTAAAATAAAATATTAAAATTAGTAGTTATTAGTTGTACGAAAAAAGTGAAATTCGAATAATGCAATGTACACTGAGAGAATTATGATTTTTTAAAAATTATGATCAGTGCTAGTAAACTGTGTTTACTATGCATGAAGCACTTAATAGATTATATTCAATCACCATTTAAAACAAAACTATCAGTGATAGAACTTTTTTAAATATTGTTTAAAAAAGTTCAAACGTTATTTGAAAAACTTCTAGCACCGCTATAGTTCTTTTAAATAATGATTAAATATAATGTAATAAGTGTTTTATGCATTTAGTTTACTAGCACTGATCGTAATTTTTAAAATCATAATTCTCTCAGTGTATATATATAGTCGAAATTTTGAATACGAATAGTCGTTACTAAAAACAATCGAGTGAGAGTAGATTGTTTGCAAATAATATTTTATTTTTATAAATAAATTATTTACTCTTATGATATGACAACTTTATATATTTATAGAAATAGCATATTATTATAAGAACTCGATCATTTTACAGCAAAATGAGTTGCATGTATTTTGCAAACTATATTTTTTATGTGGACAAATTTTATTTTTATTAGATAGTAGTATTAAACAAACTTTTAATATATATTAAGGGATGTTCCTGTGAAATAACTAAAATCACCTTAAAAAAATGATAAAAACTTTTTTAAAATTACAAATTTCAATAATTTGCTAACAACTTGTAAAAAATGGCCGTTCAAATTGGATAATTTTGTATTCATTTAGAAAATTTGGTGAAAATTAGACTATAAAAGTCAGAATCGGATTATTGCAGAAGATAATTAATCATGAGATTGTTTAACTGATGAGTATTAAAAAACTGTCAATACAATTTTTTATTATTCTACTAAACACTTAAAAATAATAAATCAATTTAATAGATAGCTCAAAAAATTCATCTGGAAAATGGAAAAATGTAAAATTAAAAAAATCGAGATAATCACGTTTTTTATCCTTTGATCCTAATTGAAATCTTGGAGTAATAAAAAATGCATTGAAACACATTTGTTTCATTCCTCATTTTACATCATTTTTAATCGAAACGTCTCCTTAATGTTTGCAATAAAAATTGTCTGTTAAGATAATTTTAAATGAAAAAACAAACAAAAATGAATTGTAATAGTTTTTTTCACAATTATGTTTGAATGCGCAATTTCATACTCAATTTCAGCAAGTACAATACTCATTTGATTTTAATTTCCTTCTTATAATCTACAACAATTTCCATTTTCCGCGCCACTTCATTTAAGATCAGGTTAGCAATACCACTGGCGAAAAAAGGAGAAACATAAATAGATGGCTGAGAAGAGAGAGACCTTCTTTTCTTCGACATAAGTCGGGGGTTGTGTTGCTTTTGGTGCGATCGAGCGAGCGTCACGGATTTTACGAGCGGAATTTACATAGAATGGTGCAAGAATATCGTAGACGAAGCATTTAGGGAAAACGCACGGACAGAAAAGAAGGGAATGCTTGTAACGTGGCGTAGCAAGCTCGTAATGCCAGGCAGACGTGAAGTAGACGTTGAAAACATCCATCACGTGGCCAGGTCTTATCTTTTGCAGTAGATCTTCGACTTCATAATTACACTCTCACTCGCTGAGGGCTACACCCTCGCTTTGTGTCTTATCTTCTTTTTTCATTACACGCCACTTCAATCCTATCTCTTTCTGCCTATTTTCGACAGCGTTATATCTTTCAGAATAAAATACGTCGTCTGCCATTTTTCATTCCTTCCTATTATTGTGGGTGTTAAACTTTGCTTCGAAATAAACAGATTGTCGATATTAGTTTGCTTTTGATGAGATTATTGTACTTGACCATTTTAGCTTTATTTATGAGATTTCAAGTAGTGAGAAAAACAGAAACATATTCACAGATAAAGGTTTTTATAAAACAATTAAATGAAACTGCGCGGAACAATGTCTACTATTATTTTGTAGATTGAAATCAATTTCAATTTCTTAAAAGTTATAGTGTAAGAATAAAATTTCAATTTACTTATTCTCTCAGAGAGTGCCTAAGTAAATTCAACAAAAATATTGTAAGCATTTTAAATTGAGACTTTTTTTCATCACTGCAAATAAGTGTCTTAACTATTTCATACATGGTGCACTATTCTTTCTTTAACTTCGCTTGTAGACACGCTCACACGTAATCAGTTTTTTTTAAATGGACTAATAATTTTTCAACACTTTAACCATTTAAACGTAAACGATTTTAAAATAATAGTATAGTCACTTTAACGAAATAAGTCACTTTTACTTTTATTTAAAACCTACAAGTATCCAATTTAAGTGTTCAGTGTCTTCAGTTAAGACATTCAATAAATAGTACGTATTGTAATGATCGACAGAAATTTTGTTTATTCATCTGAATGTTTCGATTAAACTCAACAAAACTGATTTTTATAAAGCAAAGTGTTATCTAGTGATGAGAAAATTAAAAAAAAACGGCAAATATTGAAAGTTTTGTTAGAAAAATATTTAGTGTTCAAATTTATATTATTTATACAGTAATTTATTTATATTTAATTATTAATCAAAAATAACTTAAATGTTTATGTATTTTTCACAATTATTGTGCTTTCTTAGCTTATTTAACAAACAAAATAAGTAGCAGTCATGAAATCACAAATTGAACAAATGTCAATCTAACTTTTGTTATGAGTACATGGAAACGTGAAGATTTACAACATTTGATTGTTTTGAAATGAAATAACACATTCAAGGAATTTCTTTAAAGATATTTTATTTATGAAGCATAAATTTTTGTGCCACATAACTAGTAGCTTTAGCAAATATAGTTACAGTTATATTTATTATGCGAGTTGTAAATACTACATCCCGCAAGAGAACCTTTGCGTATTTAACGTTTAAAAATACTTGAGTAAAAATATCTTTCAATTTATCATATATTAAAATTCATATGCGATTTTACTGGTCAACATAAATTTTAATTGACTCAATAAAAAAAATGAGATTTTGTTTACTATTATAATGAACAGAATTATTAAGAAATACGCTAGCAAGTTATTAGAAAAAAAAATAATTGTAGTAAATAAATAACATACAGGGCTTTAAAACGTCAAACAAAAAAGTGCTAAATTAAAGTAATTGAAGTTTATAACCCCTTAAAATAAAATTGTGAAAATTAAAAGAAGGAAATAATTAACGAGCATCGAGTTCTATGGAATAATGCATAAATTATCAACAAACAGCCTAAACTTTGGTCTTCGAAAAGCCAAACTGGAAAAGTGAAATGGCAATCTTTAAAATGATAATATACACGTTTTCAATTGCAATAAATAAACTCGACGAGGCAGCATGACAAATACTCCGGTTTCTTTTGAAAACGTTGGAATGCAATTTCTGTATTTGTAAAGGATATTTATGCCGTCGAGTGGGATTACCATAAACAACGTACGAGAGAATTAAGTTCAAGGATTATCTTAGTTGAAATTGGACGATGGGGAAGTAATTGCAGTAAACTGGCTACCAGAAACATTGGCATGGAAACAGAAAGAGGGCGTATTGAGTGAACCTGGCTGATATCGTGCAAACTATACCGACAACCAAAACTGTTGATTCATGATCAAAATGAGATCATAATTAATAGTTCAACTAATGAAGATCCAAAATTTCCGACATTGTCCGGTGTGTGCTAATTAAATTAACGTTAATCTTTGATCTGTAATTTTGATCGGGCTGCACAATACCGGGTATTCAAATATATCCTTCCCTTGCCTTGGCATTCTCTGCGAGTCCTTTATTCTATTCATATTTTTTGCTCTTTTTGTAGTCGAGCGTCTTTCATTCGCCAAAGATTTGATGATGATGAAGTTGACCATCTTTCTAATTCAGAGACTTCATAAAAGTTGGCTCATAAAGTCAATTTTAATCTTTTACATCACAACGGAAATACAAATTTTTTATTCTCCTTTTCTTATATAGAATTTTTTTGCAAAAAAAAGAGTAATAATTACAGTTATTAATAATATTTTGCACATTTTATGTCTATCAAAAAAAATTCTGGGTGTAATATTTAATTATAATCGATGCCAGATTAAAAACAAATTGGCACTTTTAGTTGACAAGCGTAACAGGATAATAATTAACAATTGCTCAAGTTTTATTTTTTTTAAGTAACATTTTTTACTAATCTTTTTTTCACGTGTCTCACTGCTTCAAAATATTGTTCGAGCGTGGCAAATCAGTCAGAAATTATGAGCAATTGGGAATCATACGGAGTATGCAACTAAGTAGGACAAATAAATTGCAACGCAGGCTCTCAGCTTGGAAATAACCGAGTAAGCGTTACTGAGTAAACGTAGATTAATCAATTTTTTAATACATGCTCAAAGTCCTGAAATGAAAGCTAGCTAATACGAAAGTTATATATATATATATAACTTATATATATATATATCGTGACCAAAAAGTCGTTTTCACCTAAACGATTACATTCTTCGTGTGTTGAGAAGTATTATAGGTCATCAAAAGGTTTTACTAAGATTAGCTTCATCGTAATTATGTATAATGAGTCAGTAATATAATAGAACTTAGTTTTTATTCTGTCGTCATTTAATTTCATATTTTTCACTCTTAAATTTCTTTAAATCTTTAACACGTATTGTTTAATTTGTTTTTTTTTTTTTCTTGATCAGACTTTTTCTTTGTATTTTTTAAACTATAATCCTAAGATAAAATAACAAAAAAGCAAGAAAAATGTTTTTCTTTTTTGCAATACAGGTCTTGTTAAATCTAGAAAATTTTCGTTGAAGGTGACGCAACTAAAATTCACCGAAAGTGATAGCACCGAAATTTCTGCGGACCTGCTTTTACGTCGTTTATACGGTATTCCGAAACTATCCGAGACATATTTGAAGCAAGTGTGGACCTTCGTTCGTCTCGACGGTGTTCCACAACTATTCAGATGAAAGAGCGAGCACGTCGCAAGGTGGAAAAGATACGGGGGTTGGCAGAAGGAGGAAGACAGTGGTTAATTTCCAAGAGGACATAGGCAGGCGTTGGAAAACGGGAGAATCTGGAATGTAATCACAGGATTCCCGTGCGATCCTCTGAGATGTTACGCGGAACCATCTTGAATTCTTAGATGGAAGCTGTTTTATGCTTATGCTATATCTATATATGTGTGTACATAGTATATACCATTAACGCTAGGTATTTTTGTCCAAAAAAACGAGAAGAACACAAAAAAATGAGAATAGCGATCAATGTCAGTTATAAATTTATTGTTTATTATGAAGAATTGTTGATGTATTGTTTTGGGATTTGCAGCATAAACTCCAAATAAGTTTCACCAAGAGGAACTTAATTCAGCGCTGAAACTTGTCTCGTCTCTTCATTATACTTCGAATTAGATTTTATTCGTCAATAAATAAAAAGTAAATATTAATTTGAAAGATGGCCAGAGCACTAAGACTAATAATAGATATGACAATGTTTCAAAATGAAGATATATGCGGAAATGTCAAATGTGTTGATCGTTGTTTTGAAAAGCCGGCGCGCACAATATAAAAAAGCTTTTCTCGATGCTCGCTGCGGAACATAAAGTTAAGAAATGTCCTCATAAAGAAACGCATACATGCACATCGAAATTGCAGAAGCGTGCTTTCCTGTTCCGCGGCGTTTTTCTTCTCTTTTCTACTATAACTTGTTCTTTTAGTGACACAGACCAACCTACTAGCTACCAAACAGTGTTGCTTTGGTGTCGATTACATATTTTACGACAAATTTGATGCATTTATCAAATTGGAGATTTGCTAATTGAAATATGTTCGATTAAGTTGTCTTGCGCGTAAACACATAAAAACTGTTTGAAACAAATAAAATAATAATCTGTTATCAGTTGGACAACAATAAGCGGAAGTTGTTTAAAAGAAGACGCGGGGTGTACTTTTCGCGCTTAAGGCACGCCGCGCTCGGGGCCCAACACGTTAATTAGTTTCGCTCGAGTTAATGACTTTTTCCCTCCTAATCAGGTAATTCTGTATCTCTTTAAAATAATCGTACCGCCCTGCCAGCTAATGAAATTCTGAACTCGTTACTTACACCCGTGCGGCTCCTCCTGTTGTTTCACTCGAGCCGCCCCAAGAACGACCTCCTTTTTCCGACCG
This sequence comes from Idris sp. 1 HC-2018, assembly GCA_022817325.1. NCBI lineage: Eukaryota > Metazoa > Arthropoda > Insecta > Hymenoptera > Scelionidae > Idris > Idris sp. 1 HC-2018. The sequence goes on from JABFPM010000091.1 coordinate 22,323, forward strand.
GAAAGTGTTCGATGCCTTGTACTTCCTTCTTTTTCATCGTGCTATTGTTTTCTTCTTTTACTTTTTTCTATTATCTTGTTCGAAATCTCACGGATATACTTTTTTCGCCATCTTCTCATTTAATCACGACGTCGTTAATGTTTTGTCTAATAAAAATATCGCAGAGTCAATTTATTTGTTCCAACAGAATTCAAGTTCAACAATCTTAATTAGAATGTATTAAATGAAGTTGGAAATTTTGTTTAAACTTTAACTAATATAATAGCATACCTTTATATTAAATTATAATTATATAACTATCGACAAAATCTATAACATGATTAGATAAAAATTAACAACTAAATGTAAATTTTGAATTAAAAGAAAGTTGTCATTTAAAACTGAAAGTTTCATCATTTGTAAAGTCAGCTGAGTTATAATACTCAGCTTAAGTGTAATAAAATGTAATTTCATATAAAACTAATTATGGCAGCGCTGCGTGATAATGATGTCAGAAATAATGTGTGACTTGTCAACTGCGCTGATTTCAATCACGTTTTTCATTAACGCACTAAATAACTTTAACTTTACTGATATCCAGTCTTTGAGTTGTACTAATAATGATGAAACATTCTATTCTGTAACGTTGGAAACAAATCGAGGAACAGCACCCGGAAGGGTACAAATTATGTAATAGTGTATTACTGTGGTTATAAATAGCAGTTGTTTTTACGAAGCTCTACCCAGAAATTGCGTGACTGGACGTGTGATCGATATGAACTACTACTACTATGCAGCAAAGGTGCCAGGTTCATTTAGTTTTCGTGTTTCCTTTTTATTCTTATTTTAATTGGCTTTTGCTTAAACAAAATCAAACACATGCTCTCTATTCATTAATTTTAGAATCTTACATCTAACATAAAATGAATCAAATTTTTGTAAATCAATAATTTAAGTTCATATAAGCTTTTTTGATTGGTCTACTAAGCAACATCTCAATTGAAAGTAATTTCAACTGAAAGTTCAGACTTTGAACAATTTCTTGATACAGATTAGCGCTTTTGTGAACGCACGTAATTATAACGGATTGAAAGCAATGTCAAATCATAGATTAGTTAATAGAAGAGTAAGATACAAGAGCAGATATCGCTAGTAACACGATACTGAATGGAATTTACCGAGGAACAAATTCCAAAATTCCAGAAGCGACATCTTAGACGTCACAACAGAATACGGTAGCCTTGTATATACACTAACGGACAAACAGTAATGCTTTCCGAATAATCGTTTACACCAAGTCCAGGAATGCAGCGTGAGTCTTACAAAACCGCAGTGCTTGGCAAATTGTTTCAGGCGTTGTCGCTGGATTAAATTATATGTACAAGACTAACGAAGGCGAACGATAACGAGCCGATGTTTGCAGCAACATACGTGCTGCATGTACCTGCAAACATGAGAATAAATCAAACTGTAATTATAAACATCATCCAAATTTGTTCGAGTGCAATTTGGGAGGACAATTCGTTGCTTGTAACATCAATGGCCCAAATGCGGCATGTGCTCAGCACCAGAAAACAATCGACCAGTCGAGGGAGAAAAATAAAAAAGCACTGTGACCGGGGCAAAAATTAATCATAGCTCTTATTGAATTCAAATGACATTAATAGTACACCTGATACGGCGTCATGAAATATTCATAATCCGCAAATTCCGTGCAATAATCGTCCTTGATAAAATTTGGTAGCATCTGCTGGACACAAGATATATGTTTCGTCGTAAAGCAAAACTTATCATTTGTTTGTCCAGCTTGCGTTCACCTATTCGCATTCGAGTTAGATGAATATCTTACTTGTAAATTGAGTCTGAACGCAGAATAGAATAGCCAAGACCGGGGAGACACTAGTCTCTTTCGTACATAGATTCGCACGAGCAACCAAGAAGGATGCTAAGAGCTCTGGAATGGAGATAGAGAAGAACGATATCCGCTCTCCATAATATAGTAGCAGCGCCGATCGCAATATCTTACTTTGAATAAATCAAATGCTGTCCTGGTTTCCGAGCACAAATCAGGACTTCGCTTAGCTGGAAGACGCCTAGTCCTTCAGCCAGACGATGTTTAGAGTTCATTTAAATAAACAATGATGTTCGGACAACAATACGACATCAAACGTTTCAAAGCCTGCTAAAGAAATTTCCATTACGTTATACAATGTCAAACGACCCTTGGCTTCCTTTGCATAAGTAAGAGCATTCAGCTTCTCACTTAAATCACATATTTCGCATTTAACTACCTTCGTTAGTATATTTGTACTTCAATTGGTGACACTCGTGAGTCTTATAAGGTAAACTGAACTGGACTTGTATCCTGCACTTGATTCTCGAAATCGTTTATAGTTATGAAAAAGTAACCAAACAGCATAGTTACAAAATTAAATAGTTAATTCGACAATTACTTGTTTGTTTGTGGTTTTTTTAAGACCAATGTCAGATTACTACAAGACAATTTCAAACTGAAAATTATGTCGGCCAAAGATTACATGGTATAGTTCAATTGAACGTGAAGGCACACAACAATCAAGCAGTTTGATGCTGCACTTCTCTCGATGGCTAAACATCGGTTATTAAATCAAACGTACCGTAAATAACCGCTCTTTCCATCTTTATCATTTTTCTCATCTTCTCTTCTCCCAATTGGCCGCTTTAGCCTCCTTCTCTCTTTTACTTCCGCGTTATCTGTATCTGTAATCGCGCAGAGTTCTGCTCTCGTTCGTTTTCGTCGCTAATTATTTTAATTGGCCGGCGCACATTCAAAAGAATAAGACCCGGGATAGGCAGTCGATTGCAAATGCTCCGATTGCTACTTCTGCTGCTGACTCTGCACGTCTTTTTTCTCCTCTTTCACGATGCCTCTTTTCGCCTTTAGAATCGCTCGTTAGCATATTGATTGGCGATGACAAGACGCACAGCACCGATGTGCACAGAAATTAAATCAAACTACTATTTAATGTAATAGTTAAATCTTGTTTCAATTCCAACTTGCACACTTACTTTGAAGCATTGCTGCATGCTATTACGTAGATAATTTTCTATTTCAAAATGTATAAGAACAAATATATTTTACAAATTGGCAGAAATATATATTTTAGGTTATTGTTAGTTTGTTTCTTTTTTTACTTTAATCAGATGCGAAAATTAAGTTATGGAATTTACGGAATGTCAATGGCCATTTCAATCTAGGACATAAACTTGGAAGTTTCATAATCTCTCGTCAGCCTACTAAACGAAGGGAACACAGTCTACCTGCCCATTCCAACAGATCAAGATTATTATTATTTGCGCAAAACCCTGTCATTAGTTCCGACAAATTTGACAGTAGTAAATCAAAATTATCATAAAAATTCCGGCAATCTTTTTAAACACAGAGAGATACCAAAACATTATTGTGCTTCTAATTTTTGTATACATAATACAAAGTCTAATATTTCAAAACTACGGATAGAGAAGAAATCACATCATTAGACTTGAATCAGTCTAAATGTCTCTCAAAGCATCATCGTTTTTTGCTTATCCTGGAAATTAGTTGAAACAAAGATTTTCATCGGGAATCAATGGTGGAGTTGCGGGGGCTTTTTGTCCGCCTTTTTTGGTACCACGCATCGTCACAACTCACGCCAGCATGACGAGAGTTGCGCAGCACAGGCAACAAAAGAAAAAACAAAAGAAGGAGCAAAATGAACCGGCTATACTTGGTAGCCGTCCCGGCTCTCGATATCGCGCTCGATCTCGCGCAAATGTCTCAACTGAGCGGGGACATAAATTGTGGGACTTTTTCTCCTTTCTTGAAAGGACGCGTTGCTAAGAACAGGAGCGAAACGCGAAACAATCGAGCGACGTGGGTGACGGAAAGTATCCCTACGTCTCTCTTTCTCGTCCGCCTTCAAAAGAGCAATGCAACCGGAGCAGCGAACCGATGTGCTCGCAAAGCTCCGCTCCGCCTACAGAGTCCCTTCTCATTCGTCTTTCGGGGCCTTGAGAAATCGGGGCCCTTCGTTCCCCGTCCCTTCTTCTATTTCATCGTCTTCGTCAGACGTTAATGCCAATACCAGAGCAGCACTTGGGACCAACTCTTATCTTAGTTGATGCCATGCCCGTGTCAATTAATGTCCTTCCCGGTATCTTTGGTCCTCACGCGCTTCAACCCTTACCAAGATTGATCGATGACCCAACCAAAGACAATGAATTGACCAAATGCTATCGTATTTTTCGGAAGCCGCTGCCTGTCTATTCTTGTTTCTTTCCAAATTTGCTTTTACACAATCTTTAAAAGCGTACAACTTTCAACATACTATTTTCTATACATTTCATCTTCAATAACAGTTTATATTCCACTGGCAAGTATCAAATGGTTAAATAATTGCTATATTTACAAGTTATTTTATAAATAAACACCTCATTCGAATCTAATTAGACATTTTTAGAAAATTAGTTTTTGTACGCAATTTAGAAATCGCTCATTCCAGTTTATACAAAAAACAAAAGTCACATGATTTTGTCATCAATTTTGTGTTTTTCCTAACTACACTTCATCTTTTCGTCACACACACACACAGTCCACATTTCATTCAAAGTTTGCTGCTTGTCTATGGCAAACAGGAATTTACACCATCTACTTCATTTTTCACTTCTGTCGGCACTTTTGATAATCAAGTAATTTATTTTACAATTTCTACTGGTCTTAGCATTAGTATTATTCTTATTTACAAGAAGAAAATAAGAAAGACTAAAATATGCAGAACAAATTTTTTGTAATTGTTTGTGGCGTGATAAATAATTGTCTAGGATTTAGGGGGCTTGAAGAACACACGTTCGCGAATAAGCGGAAGCTAATGAGGCAGTTTGACTGCCGTCGACGGAGGTTATATTTCTCCTTGACGCATCAAGAGGTTGTCGGTCTGTCCGTTCATCCATCCGTCGCGTTTGTTCGTTTCTCAGTTTCATGGCTTGGCGAAGTAAGGACCAGTGAGGAAGAGATTGACGTGGCACGCTGTTCCTGTTGACAAGAATGTGACAAGAACCAAACTGACCTTGCTTCCTCACTCGTTCTCCAGACGAGATAGGCGGTGCCACACTTCTGTCTGCTTGTAGTACATCATTCGCGATGGATGACCACAAAATAAACCCACATAATAGCTGATGAATCATTGTTTTGTGTTTACCTTTTTTTGCTTCTTTTCCTGTATAATTCATCTGTTTCTTGTTAACCCGAATAAAATGGATCACACTTGTATTTCAGTGTTCCGGCAAATGACAACTATTTATCACTTCTGTGGGAGTGTTTCTCATTTTTCTAATTTTTTGTTTGTATTTTTTTTTTCGTTTTTTTTTTTTTCGTTTTTTTTACGAATTCCAAATGATGAAATTCAAAAGGTAATACTATTAGAATCCAATTTAGCAGTATCAACTATTTGAAAATAACTTTCTCATCCTAATTTTAAAATCATGATTCAGTCGAGACATAACTTTAATACGTTGAAGCGTAAAAATTATTTCTCAGATACATATTCATCGGACGATGTAGCATCCAGCAAAACCTTATAAGCGTAACAAATGTGAACTGACGTGCAAAGGACCGTGTAAATGATGTAAGTGGTGTACCATACGTACAATATAATAAAACACGAATATTAAAAAATAACGCAAGAAGATCAGCAATCGGTCTTAACGTTTCGCCAAGAAAAACCGTGTCGTTTGAGTAATACATAGTACTGGCCACCCGCAGTGATTGTAAGTGTTATCGTTTTACAGGTTTTTATTGTTTATTAAGAAATCATCAATTTTCTTATTCAACCAGTCAAATCGGTGCTTGCAATAACTCTTCAATTCTTTAAATTATTTACAAATAAATTATAATGGTTTAAATTATTTTTTCATACTTTTTTTTAAACAACTTTAATTATATAACTTTATACGGTTATAAAAACTTATAATGCTGCATATTAATGTTAAAAATTATATAAGCTGCATAATTTGAAAATCATGCATTAACGTTTGTTTGTTCGAAAATCGGGTTAAGAGTAAAAGTTGTAAATATCGTAAATACTACGTTAAATAAATTTTACTATAATTTTATAAACGCTTTTGCCAATTGGAATTCATATTTAAATAAGAAATAAATGTTTGTTTTATTTATAAGTAAATATTGAAGTACATCATTTTATATAAATTATAACTACAAAAAAGCGAGTAATTTATAAAGAATGTTTGTCTTACAATATAATATGTTTTTCAATATGTATTTTAAATATGATTGCAGATTTTGAAAAAAAGGAATATTGTAAAATACAGTTATTCTTGTAATATATAATTATTATAAAATTATTGATTATGAAATCAGTAAAACTGAAATAGGAACAAACTTTTTATAAAAATTTTATCACCATCATGTTGATATTCAAAAACTTCAATTTTCTTTCCAGAGCAATAAAATAGTCCCATGTTTGCTAGATGGCAATTTTTTTTACTTTTTCTTCGCTAGCTCTTTCTTATGCTCGATTATGCCAGAAATAAGACGGCCCATTGGCGCAAGGGCTGTTGTTATGAAATTAGCATGAGCGCTCGAGTTAAGAAAGTAATCGCTTCCGAGCCTTCAGGATTGGGCAGTCGACCACGAAAGGCTTTGGCATGAAGTTGCTTGCGTCCCATTGGTTGGACGATTTATGACGGCGTTGCATGATGCGATCGCCGAGACGCGGCACAGCATGAAAAACTTTTAAATGCATAAGACATTTTAATGCCTGCATCATGCAGATAAAGTGGAAAAATGGAAATGCATTATACGCACCATTAACGTTGCTTAAAAATGAATATCCAAAAATACTGTCGTTGTATTTTTATCAATGAATAATTACATTAATTTTTTTACATGTTCTATCAAAATGTCTTTTTTCAAATAACACATCACACAGTTTAATGGTAAACATATAAGTATCAAAATTATACACAATCTCCCTAATTCAAATGTCTTTAATCCGAAGTTCGGCCTAATTAAAGTTTTCTTCTAGTTCCTTGAATTTCCTATAAAAACAATGGCAAAAATGTCCTCAATTTGATTTTTTTTCTTCATTCGAAAAACATATACTTGTACAATTATTTACTAGTAGGAATACATAAAAACTATCATTTTTCTAATGATTTAATACTTCATATTTTTTTCCTTAGTGCTTTTCCCGTTTAATCTTATAATTTTACACATTCTGATAAGAATAAGTTTTTTTTATCAAACAAATTTTTTTAGCTCTTTTAATTATTTTCCAATACGAGTTATGATTGGTTGATTAAAATTTCTTTTACTTCTTAATTCTAGAGAGGGCAGCACTGTACAATAATCTAAAACTTATTTCTTTTGATAGAATAACTATTTGATCTTTTTATTTAAATGTGTTCCAATTTAAAGTAATTTATGATTGATTGTTTACAATTTTCTTTTTACGTCCAAAGGACACCATGACTTATAACACATTTTCAAAATTCAAGAAAAAAGTTTTATAATTTATTAAATACAAACTTTAAAATAATTTCGAATATCTAAGAAAATTAAAACTTTTCTTTTGAAAATGTGAATATACCTTACAAAAATAAAAAAAACATTTAATAATACAATACTGTGGGTCATAGAAAGAACGTCTTAAGTCCAATTTTTGTCAAAATTAAAATAAAAGCATATCAACATGTCTTTTAATTTCTCTTTTATTTAGCAATATTATTTTTCATAATGTTTTTTGATGAAAAAATTGAAATTTGCAAAATCACTTAAATCCTTAAATATAATTTTTTTCATCGAATAAACTAATTGATCGTTTAATAATCAATGTTTAACAGATAATAGCTATAAGCATTATATTCAAAATAATAAGAAACAATTTTATTTTACAGTGAATATTTAAATAAATCAATTTTAAAAAATGTCTCAATCCAAATTTAACCTTCCATATCTTGAAATGTCAAAAAATGGACTTAAGTTGTTCTTCTTATCACCCACAGAATAAAAGTCTTGAAACTTTCTATAATGATAATAGTTTCTCATAAGAAGCCACAGTAGCGTTACGGCCAATTTCTTTCCTTTTTACTCGTTTTTTTTGTACTTGGCCGGAGCCACTACCGTGGCTCCTGATAATTTCATTCGAAACTGAAATTAAAAAAATTTACGGGAAAATTTTAATGGTTTTTCTTCCAGTATAACTGAAGACAGAAGTACAACTATTTGTTGAGAATCGCCAATAGAAATATCGAAATATTCTTTTTCATGTCACTTAATAAATTGTAACTAAAACTAAAGTAAAAAAATACCTTATTTTATGCAAGATAATCAAATAACTTAAAATAAATGTAGATAAATAACGTATTATATAAAAATATGTTTACAAAATTATAATATTCGGTTAGTTTTATTTTATTATTCTCATAAAAAAAAAACTTTTGTCATTGAATATCATTTACGTTATTTTTTACCTTTTCTCTGAAACAAAATTTTACGTAATTCAACATTTTCTTGTAGTCTGTTCAGTTTCAAATTAAGGAAAGTCTTTTGTATATAGTTCTATTATCAAGTGGAGAATGATTAAATCTCAAGTAATTAAAGTTGATAAAATGAAATTACGTCTTAAATATCTTAACCCATTACACTAGCTTTCACGCAACAGCGTATGTAAGAAATCATTACAAACATTAGATACATATATTTGAAACGTTTAGTGTTAAAAGGAACCTAAAACTCATGTTTATGATAAAAAAAATAAAGAAAAAAACTCTCAGTCACTTTTTTTACGTTATACTATTTAAAAAAATGTGTTTCTGTAATGTGTTTTGTTGAGTTGGTACCGTGTTGCAATCCATTTCAGAAATTGCGATCCAGAAGTTGCAAACCAAAAATATTTATGTCCGAGTTGTAATCTAAGAAACTTTTATAAAAAAATGTTTTATCCGAGTTGCGATCTAAACCAAATTTGCCATGTTTAGTCCAAATTGCGATCCATAATATTTATTTCTTTGCATTTCAGTTTTAATTTCAGTTAAATGTAATAAGCCGCATTTGATTGTAATTTTGGACGCATAACAAATAGATGCGAAACATTTTATGCTAAATTTAATGCTTCTTGTTTATCCAAATACCCAAATATTAACGAATTTTTAACGCATCTAGACTCAGTTCAAACTGACACTTATATTAAAATTAATTCTGTCAATAAAGGAATTTGTATTGAAATTACAATTTCACCTCGAATAAAATTTTATTTAAGAAAAAATGAGACAATGTATGAATAACGAAATTGACAAGTTAACAATTGTTAAATCAGTTGCTTATCATTACGCTACATAAATATATATATGTATATTTTACATGAAATAAAATTGTTAACAGATTATTAATGTTTAGTTTTGTTAGTTTTGTAATGTTTAGTTGATCTTTTTAATCAAACATTACCCTTGGTATTATGTAATTTATTTGAAAAATATAGATCGCAGTTCAGACAAAGAAAAAATCAGCATTTTTTGATGGGATCGCATCATAAAATTGTTTAGTAAAAAAATAATATATCGGAATTCAAACACAAAAATATCGCAATTTTAAAATAGATCGCAACTCTGCATTAACCGTTTTGGTGTATGTAACTGTGTAACAGTTTTACAATAAATTAAAACAAAGTTATGCTTATTGTTTAAACAAATAAACAAAATCTCAAGTCTCAACAAAAAACAAGATAAAACAAATTTTAGAATGATAAAATGTTTTTAAATATACTTAAAAAATATTTGTCCTTCAATATTAAACAAAATCTAACCGACACAAAAAAAGTAATCTTATGTTACGATCAAATTATCAAGTTTGTGAAAAATTTGCTATAAAATATAGTAAAATTGGTTTTCACTACCCCCAGGAAGTTTGGGAAACTCTGCAAACGTTTAAAACTTTTGATTACTCCAAACTGAAATAGATTTGTCACTAACGTGGATAATTACTAATAATTTTTTTTCGAAAGCTTGAGAGTTTAGCTTTCAAAACTTTTAGTTAAAAATAGATTATACTTGATCCAGGGGTTTATAAAATATCAAAATTTATCAAAATACATTTTTTAAAATAATCATTTCAAATAGCCATATCTCATTTAAAAATAATCAATAAAATTTTGTTTTTTTGTTACTTTTGCAACATTTTACAAGGTTTAAGAATATCTTTAGTAAAGAACATAATTAGTAATTCCTTCAAAAATAATGACTAGCATTTAAACATGCTTCTTGGTTTACTCAAAAATTACTAATTTTAAAAAATCATGTTACTGGCAGCAAATTAGGTTAAAATTCGTAATATCTTATTATTTTTCATTTCTTCACCAAACGTTAAATTATTTACTATGCTCTTTAAGACATTCCTAAAACTTGTAAAATTCTACAAAATTTAAGAGAAAAAAATAACAAGTTTTTCGACCATTCTAAAGGGAAATATGGCTGTTTAAAATTGTCATCTTGAAAAATACAAGTTTTTACATTTTGATATGTCATTACCCAAGAATCTAGCTTTCGAACAAAAAAATTACTAGTAATTATCTATATTAGTGACAAATCTATTTCAGTTTAAAGTGATAAAAAATTTTAAATATTTGCAAAGTTTCCCAAAGTCACATTTTCATAATTTTGAGAAAAACGAAAAAGACTGTTAGCTCCTCCTTTTTGATTATATTATCAACAAAAATATATTTCTGTAATGTGCCAGAGTTGTGTAACAATTCTGCAAACAATTAGCACCTTTACCATGATATTTGTTTAAACAAATAAACAAAAACTATGATGGACTTAGGTCTCTTTTAACAACAAACAATTGGATAATTCATTTTGATTGACAAAACGTTATTCAAAAAAATAAACATTTTTTCACAAATTAATTAAATTGAAAATATTGATAAAAACAGATTATTTTGTCATTAAATAAACAAGTTTTTTATCATATCGTTTGAAAAAGATAAAAATTACTATGTGGACTTAGGTCCCTTTTAACAATAAAATGATTAAAAACCGAGTTTGATACACGTTAATAAGCTCAAAATTAATTTCTTCTTATGAAAGAAATTAATTTTCTACTTTTGTGAGTTTTCTTTCGAAGGTATCAACAAAGAATTCCTCAAGAATAAAAAATTTGTGACTTAGGACCCTTTTAACAATATAAATTTCATTTGAAGAACAAGATTTTTATAATATTGCTTAAAAAAACATACTGTCTGGTCTTGAGTTTCTTTTAACAAGAAAACAATTTATAATTCGATTTTAAAATAAGCTTAAAATAAAGTTCTTTGTATGCCAAATTGTAAGTTTTCTTTTGAAAAATATATGTAATTCAAAAACACACAATTTGTGACTTAGGTCCCTTTTATCAATAATCGTTTCATTTTCATAAGAATCAAATTCTACAAAATGTCCACGCGAACTGGAACTCAACTTAAATAACTCTTTCTTGTAAATTACCCAATAAACTGGTATAAAAAAATTTGATTATATATATATCTCCTGGACAATAATAATATGTTATTGCTGTATTATAATAGAAAGTTAATTAAACGGTTATGTGTTTAGCAATAGATTATAAAAACTCATTATGCTAAAATTTGTCGAACAAATAAGCGTGGAATGCTGAGAGAAGCGTCAAAAGTTAGCGGGCATAATTATGGCAATAACAATAATCACACAGATATACGCGAGTGATGCGGAATTTCCAAAATTCAAATCAGAGAATGCTAATGCGCGGGACATAGAGATGAGCAGTTGAGAGAAGAAAGGGGTCAAAATGGGCGTGCCAGTGCAATAAACTTTTGCGCGCTGTCCTTTTTTGCGATCTTAAAAGTTGTTCGGTTCATCGTGAAGTCATCGCGACGCCGGTGGCTCTTGCGTTCCAGAGTCGGTATTAATTTCAAGAAAGAAGGAGTTGGACGAAGACAGAGAAGAAAAAGACGGAGAATGCGTGAGTGGCTGGCCAAAGTAAAGAGGAAACAGAGACGAAACAAGGTGGAAGACAATCTATGAGATGAGAAAATAATAATAAAGTGGAAATGAGCGAGCCCGTCCATAAATTGCTGGGCTCCTTGTTAATGGTCCGAGTCCCCCGGGCGACCTCAACTGAACGTGCCTTCGCTGACCCGGCTCTTTCTCTCTCTTTTCTCTCTCTCTTTCTCTCTCTCTCTCTTTCTCCTTTCAGATTCTGCAGAAGGTCTGACTGTCGTTCAAGACACGCCAGGAAGCCTCATTTTTGCATTTAATGGACGTCCAGCAATGGCCACCGAGTTTTACATAGCTCTTCAGAAGACATCCAATTGCAGAAAACAAAGGATATATTAATGGAAACATAATCAGGTGTGGTCTCAATGCAAAACGCTTTGTTCAATTACCTTTTTAGGGGCCGAAGTATCAAGCAACGAAATATATTAATTACTACTAGATTATTGTCGAAGCTAAGGGTTTTACAGACCATCGACTGTAGATAATGTCAGGACGATTGCAATGAAGTAGAGTTTACGAAGTCTTATTAAACTTTATAGTTAATTTGCTTTATATTATATTTTCAGATGAAGAAATTTATGGTCACAAACGAATGACGAAAATTCTTTGAAAAAGTTTGTTAAAAAGTAATTGTGCAATTAAATTCAATTTTAACTTGTATTGTATACAAAAATGGCTAATTTTTAGATAACTTCAAGTGATAATTAACAAAGACAAATTCAAACGATGGTTCAATTTTTTAAAAGTTTCAATTATGATTCAGAAAAAACCGATCATTTTATAATTCATATATTTATATCTTAAGCCAGTTAGAAAATAGAATAAACAACAAATATTTGGAAATTATACAAACAAATATATATATATTTCATAAATAAATGGAAAAATGAACATCTGTAATAGAATAACTAACTTTTCAGTAATGTGTATTTTTATGCCGAAAAATAAGGCATTGTAAAGTTATTAAAAGAAAAAACTTTCAAGTCAAATTATTTAACCCTTTACATTTGCTACCAGAGTTACTTCAAACGACGTAATTAATTTGTGATATTTTGTTAATAAAACAATATAATACTAGTTGTTATCAGTTTAAAAAATATAGGCTTGCTAAACAAACTGTTTGAACAGTTTAAACTTCTTTTGGAAAAATTCAAACAATTTAAAGCTCAAAAAGTTTAAATAGTTTAAACATTTTACCTTAATTTTTATAACTTAGATGCGCATAATTTTAGATTTTTAATTTAAAAGCTTTTCCGACTTTTACACACGGTTCATTTTTATCAGAATTTAAGTATGAAAATTTGATACTTAAATTATTAAACTTCAAAATTATATAATTGAATATTTCATTGAAATATTTTGTAAAAGCTGGTAAAAGTACTTTTTTGTCAAAATAAATAATAATTTTACATACATTGAAAAATGTTTGAACTATTTAATATTTTGAACAGTTCAAACTAGTTCAATGTTTAAAGTTTGTTTAGCAAGCCTAAAAAAAGATTTGAAATCAGCTTCATATAACACCTGCACATATCTCCTTAAATATGAAATAGTATGAAATAAGTTCAAACAATAGGAAACAAATTTGTTGTCACTTTTGTCTTATTCATATAAAACGGTTTTCAAATTTACATACGAAAGAAAAATTTTTAATCTAGAAAATAATTTGGTAATAAAACAGTTAATATTTGAAAATAAACAGTTTTTAATAAAAAAATTAGAAAATTTAAAATAAATTTTATCAAAATGAACTCTTTTAGCTAATTTTGGAACTATTTTTGAAATCACTTATGAGCAATTCCATACCAAAACACTCAATTTTGGGTGAAAAAAAAGTTGAGGTTCTTGTAATGAGCTGTAACATTGTTCACGATTTCCTTAGTAAAAATTATGAATACAACTTTTTCAAAACCTCAAAAATATGATAACCTGCCTAGTAATTAGAGCAACATTAGTTTTATTTAATTGTTTAATTTAACTGAGATTTTATACATTGAAGTTAGTGAAAACCAGAAAATGTTTACTTTATTCACATTGATTATTTTTTAACAATGTTAGTTGAATTAAAATTACTTATTGTATCATAAATATTTCGATGACAAAATAAATCGTTTATTAGTAAAACAGATTAATATATGAAATGAATTGAATTAGATTTTAAAATTAATTTCAAAAAACTTAATAACAATCTATCTGATTTATTAAAAACAGATAAAAGAACAATTTATTTTCATTTTCGTTTCGAATTTTTTAAAAAAATTAATTGGCACTAAAAAAGAAATATACACTGAGAGAATAAGATTGTTACAAGTTTACAATTTAAAAACAATGTACATGTAAGGAATATTAAGTATTTTTTAATGACTTATCAAAGTTACTATTTTGTACTCAATTAATTTTATTTAAAAAATCAGTAAACAAACTGTAAAAATAAATTCATATATCGTAGATAATTGAATTAAGCTAATAAAATTGTATTAATAAATAAATTTTGTATATTTTAACCTGCAAATATAATATTCCAAATACATACCGTTACAAATGAAATCACTGTAATTCAAAGAAATGTAATGTATCAATTTAAACTATTCATAATTGCTAATACTTCAAGAGATAGCACAAAAATAACTATTTCTTACAAATTTAATTTAACTTATTTCAAAAAAATTTGAAGCTAAGAAAAGAAAAAATCCGCATCTTTAACAGCACAGTTGCAGGACAAGAGAGTGCTCCAGCACTGTAAACATGTCAATTTAAAATTGTTTTTTCGTAATTTCATGACGCTTGAAATTAATTTTGGAAATAGTTAATAACATTAGAAAGCTCAAAAAATCAATCTGGCAATAATCTAGAGGGACAAATCTCGTCTAGCAGTATTTTGAACATATTAAATAATTTTATTTTTTTACGTTATTTCATAAAGTGAACTTCATGACAGATAAATGAGAAATAAAGATATTCATGCAAAAAAAATCTAAAAATAATAATCTGACAATTTCTTTCAGGGACATACAGCTTAAAGCTGCACAAATAAATGAAATGTCATTTTAATTATTAAATTTCATTTTTTTTTTTTTTTTTTTTTTTCGTTTTTTAGAAACATTTTATTAAGTTTTATTTAATTCTAAAATCTGAAACGTCAATACAGGACATGTTTAAATGTAAAAGAAAAGGTGGGTCAAATTGTTATGTGTATCATTGTTCAGTGGCTGAAGGAACACCTAAAAAAATGTCGTGCTTGAAATTTGGACGCATATTTTACACAAAATAGCATAATTCGATAAAACTTTCCGTTGAAAACTCTTTGATTAAAAGTAAGCAAATTTTTGAAATAAGACAAAAATTCAAATTTATCCTATCAGATATAGTGTTACCAAAAAACGTGAATGATTATCATTCGAAGTGCTACAACAGTAGGTCAAAAATATCAACGAACTATTTTAACACAATCATCATCTAAAGATAATTCGTAAGCTTCCGCCTTTACAAATCAAACTTATTTAAGACAATAGTTTAAGAGAAATATTTTATAAAAAAATTTTATATTAAATTCAAATATAACGTGTTTTCGGTACATAACACACTGAAACTTGTCGACATCTTCAGCTTAAATTTCAACTTCTTCAACACAATTTCGATTTTTTATGGATTTTTGTTATTTCAATAATTTTTCATTTACGAAGTTTATTAAAATAAATTAATTCTCAAGTGATTTTATTTCTGCAGCCTAATTTGCTAATTATTGTATTATTTAAAACTTTAAAATTGCATCGAAAATTATTACTAACTGGTTTTTTTTTTTAATAATACTAACTAATATCAATTTTAATTATTTTTTTGTAAATAAAATATTTGTTTATTAATTCTACTCTTCTAATTATTTTTTTCAAGTTTCGAAAACCGTACGACAATCATCTTTTTGTGAACCTGCTGATAAATTGTTTTCAATTCCGACGCGAATCTTTTTGTGAATGTAGACCAATCAACTTTAGCACTTTTTGCCAATGTAATTTCAGACAAAGAAATCGAGTTATGTTTAAATTTTTAAAGTTTCAGAATATTTGGATAAATTGCAAAGTTTAGATTAACTAAGTATTATTAGTTAAAATAGTATTATTTTAAATACATAATATGGTATATTATTTTATTAATATATTATATTATTTTTTTCTTTATTAAAATATTTTTTTACCTAAAATATACTACTTTCATCGTTTGTGTATCATTTTTTTTCACAAAAAGCTTAAAAAAAACGAAAAATAAAATGAAAATTAATAATCAAAAATGACATTTTATTTATTTGTGCAATTTACAGCTGTTTATCTCTGAAAGAAATTGATAGATTATTATTTTCGGACTTTTTTGCATACATATATTTTCATTTGCTCATCGGACACGTTACGAAATGATGTGAAAAAATAAAATTATTTAACATGTTCAAAATACTGCCCGACGAATTTTGTCACACTAAATTTTTGTCAGATTGATTTTTTGAGCTGTCTAATGTTATAAACTATTATCAAAATTAATATCGAGCCTTATGAAATCGTAAAAAAACAATTCAAAATTTACATGTTTACCGTGCTGGAGCGCCCTCTTGTCCCGCTACTGTGCTGCCAAAGATGCGGATTTTTTCTTTTCTTAGCTTCAAATTTTGGTTGAAATAAGTTAAAATTTTTATAAAACATAAATAAAAAACAATTAATATAAATAGAAGTTCAAATGACGAATATAGTTTAGTAAATCATAATGACGTAAACTAATTAGTTTGTAATTGTAAAAACTTTGTAATATTACTGAAGATGACCTAAATCAGTTTGGACGAAAAGTCTAAATAAATATACAAATAAAAAAACTTAGTTTAAAGTCCGTCAAAAAGATAATTTTTTTCAAATATTAAGATGTGTATAAACTTCCTATTGCAATAATGTATTATATAAAAACTGGAACTAACTCATCAAATTATATAAGGTAGTCGTTAATATTTTTATCACATAGATTTTTTTTTTTAATAATAAATTTATTTACAATCATATTATTGTTTAAAATCCAGTAATATCTCGGAATTATCCAGTAATATTTTGGATAAATGTTTTTGATAAAATAATTGTAAAAAGTAGAAGATCTAGATTGTCTAAAATATCGTAAAGTTGATTCAGCCTGAGGTTTGATTGATTTTTATGAGAAATTTATTGTTAAATGATATTTTTGTAAAATACTTTGAACATGTTTATTCCTTTGTACTAAAATATTTTATATTAAGTTTGCATATTTTGTTACAATATCTCTATAAAATGTAAAAATATGTGTACTAGCCTCCTTGCACTTATTTACAGCGTCAATAAATTCATTTTCTGAAAACCGGCCGGATGTGTTGCAGCACACGAGGTCTTTTTTCAAACTGTCAAAAGCACACGTAAATGTAGCTCTAGCATCCTACGAAAAAGTTAATATGTTTAAGTTATAATATAAAAATCATGGTATTACTAAAATATCATACTTCTAATTGTGTAATGCTTGGATCAATAACAATATTTCCAGAATCCTTTTCGACCATACAATTAACAGCAGCAACAGTGTATTTCATTGATAAACTTGAGTTTATTAAAGCTAAACATGCTCCGTTGATAGCACAAGCAAGTAACTAAAACCAAGAAAATATTTATGAATGTTGTTTAAAAAATTAAATTCGACTTTTCAATTTACGTGTCATATTTAATTTAAAAATGTCATAAAAAAAGTTTCACTACGTAAACTTTACTTCATAGCTTTTCATTTCCTAATTGAGTACGAAGTCAAGTAAACGAAGTAAAAACCTAGTGCTAAAATCAGAATACTGTATTAAATATGTTATCATATTTGTGATTATGAAATCAAATTATATAATAAATTCACTATTTCTTCTAATACTTAAATAATAAAATAAAAAACTTGATTCAAACTTACACCACCAGAATCTTGCAACTCTTGAATATTTACACAGACACTAGATCCCGGATGCAATGACAGGAGAATTGCAGCTTCAAACGTGTCGCGTATGTACAATTCCATCAATCTTTCATTAATATCTAAACATTTATAGATTCATAATACACTGTGTTTTTATTATTTTATATGTAGTTCTTAATTAAAAAATCATTAGTTATAAAAAAAAAAATTATTTACCATTGATGAAAGTTCATAGAAAATCAATTAAAATTAGTCAAACTATAATATATTATTAATATTAAATTATCATACTTGCTGGTCCTTTGGCTGATTTATATACAACTTCTATATTAGCTTTATCATACAACATTTTATGCAACTTCCCTTCAACTGGTCCATAAATACCGGCAATAACGGACGTGTTACCTGTTGAAAAATAATTAATGTCAATAAAAACTAAATAAAGAAAAAACAAACATTTTTCTCTTAAAGATAGGTTATATTTAAATACCAAACCTTGCATAAATATTGCTGACCCATCAGGATTTGAAATATTATTAAATTCGCAGTTCATAGGTCTTAATGTGTTTGTATTAGCTTCTTCTTCCATTTTTATTCTTACTTTATGTAACAAAATTATCAACAAAATCAACTTAAACTTCAAATTTGTTTACATCCACTCTCACATGTGTTTCGGTATTCGATGCGTCCATTATCGACGCACATTTGTTTGTACATGCGCACACAATACCGCCGAATTTAAAAATTGAAATTGACAATAGTAAGTGTTAGGACAAAAATTGTCATCTTTATTTAATTATTTCATTTACAGAATAAAAGTGTGAATATAATATTTTATTGTGAAACAAAAAATTCGATAGAAAAATCTTTGCTCGACAGATAACAGTCTACTTTACCGTCATGTTTCCGGCAAAAAATAGTTTGCTGTCAGATGATGTCAGATGTGTCACATTAGAAATGATAGAAATGTTTTCTTGTTATAATTTTTAATAAGCAGTAGCTATATCTATATGTATCTGTCTGTGCCGCACCTGTTTATTAAAATATTTTTGCTAGGTAAAGTATCTAATAAAGCAAGAAAACAAAATAATTAATATTTATATTTGTGTTGCTATTAAAAATAATATTTGTTGTTTTTATTATTACAGTATTTTGTCTATTTGGAAATACATATACAAACATGGAATTTTCTACGGGAACAGGTCTTTCAGATTCTGGTAATGACATATCTAGAGCATGTAATTTATTTTGTCGAGATTTATACAAAGTAAGTAAAAATTATTTAAATTAAACAAATATACTCAATCAAAAATGTATGAATAAAATGCAATAAAATGATGTCAATTTTTGTTCTTTCTTTTTTACTCACATGTAAATCTCAGTAACTTTTCTTTCGTACTTTATAGGACTGACATGTCACGTTTAAGGTAGAACATCCGTGAACAAGGACAAAAAATTCTAGCTTGAAACAAATCTTATTTTTTT
>JABFPM010000092.1:0-41735 GCA_022817325.1 Idris sp. 1 HC-2018
ACAGCTGAACGGTTTCAGGCCACTGTGGGTGCGAACATGCAGTGCCAAATGGGCTCTTTGGGCAAAACCTTTTTTACACTGAGAACACCTGAACGGTCTCTCTCCAGTGTGGGTGCGCAGGTGAATTTTTAAATGAGGTCTTTGGCTGAAAGTTTTGCTGCATATTCCACAGATGAAAGGTCTTTCACCAGTGTGGGTGCGCAAATGACCTCTCAAATGAGCTCTTTGGCTGAAAGTTTTGGGACACATTGTACAATGAAAGGGTTTCTCGCCGGAGTGCACACGACGATGGGACATCAAACTGTTGTGATAGGTAAAGGTTTTACTGCAATATTCACAAGAATAAGGTTTCTCACCGGTGTGCATTCGAGTGTGAATTACCAAATAAGATTTCGAACTGAAGGCCTTTTTACAAGTTTGACATTTGAAAGGTCTTTCCCCGGTGTGAACACGCATGTGTAAATCCAAATGACCTTTTTGGGTAAAAGTTTTGTGACATTGTGAACATTGGTAGGGTTTGAAGCCCGAGTGAATGCGAAAGTGTAAGGCCAAATGACCTCTTTGGCTGAAAGTTTTTTGACAGTGCCCACACTGAAAAGGTTTTGCACCAGTGTGCGTGCGATGGTGAACGTCTAACGAAGCTTTATAGGTAAAAGCTTTGTCACACAAATTACAAGCAAAAGGCTTCTCACCGGTGTGAACTCGAAGATGCAATTTCAAGTGACCTTTTTGACTGTAAGCCTTTTTGCAGAGCAAACATTTGTAAGGTTTGGCGCCAGTGTGAGTGTTAAAGTGCAATTGCAAATGGGCTCGTTGAATGAAAGTTTTTTTGCATTTTCCACACTGATAAGGTCTCTCGCCGGAATGGATTCGAAGGTGCACCGCTAGACCAACTTTCGAAGTACAATATCTTCCACAGTATTTGCAAACATTTCCTGAGTTCGCATAGTTGAGTTGAAATTCCGATTTCATTTTGGTGTTTGCTTTCATTTGTGTGACTATCTAGTAAAAATGTTGTTGCTTTTCAATTCTGCTGCTTTTCTTTTGTTTCCATCTTGATTGTAACAATCTGCTAATGATAAAATATATATTACAATAATTTATATAAATTAAATAAAAAGTCTGTTACTGTTAACTTACCATTTTCTTTTTGGATAAAAGGTATTTAACTATAATTTGGTGAATATTTGTAAAATTTAAAAAGAAAAGTTGCTGGTGAAAATGTCCAATACTTTTCACTTCAGAAGAATTCAAAGGATCTGTAATATTTTCAAGATTATTCTGAAATATCACAAAAATATAATTATAATGCATTGCTATTTTTATTTTATTCGAAACTAAACTGTAAACTAATTTTTTAAACCAACGTAAGAGTAAGTTTTTAATAAATGCTTAAGTTTTATTTCTAATCTACATATTATAAACAAAACAAAGTGGTTCATTTTAACGAAGATTATTTACTTTTACAGTGAAAAACTTAAAGCTCCTTGTATATTTAAAAACCTAATTATTACACTAATCGAATTTTTTCCAATGCTTATGTGAATATTTTAAAATATGCTTCTAATGTACATTTTTTTAAAACATTTTATGACACAAACATTTTTTATATTTAATTTTATAACATAATTCCAGAGAACTTTTTGTATTAAAATAATTTGAATAACATTCTAGATTGAAAAATTATAAATATTTTCTACAAAAATACAGTTCTAAGAAATAAGCAGTTTGCAGCAGAATAATGTTATATTATGTTATACAAATTTTAGCAGAAATTTGTAAATTATAGTTGATTATAAAAATAACATTTGTTTTTCTTGAAAAATTGCAATTTATTTACAGACAAATTTTTAAGAACGTATATTACCTTTTAAAGAGGGATTTTGGACGCTTGACTCTCCAGACTAGACAACTTCGTTTGTCTACTGACAGAATGCTACATATAATAACCTTGCCGCCATTTGCCGGTAAGAAGCTACTACATTTCTGTCAAACGGATCTGAAAGATTCGATTTCAACAGAAATACAAAAAATGTTTTGTAATAACAAAAACATAAAATATAATATTTACAGCAAAAATATAGTATTTCAACTTACGAGTGAAAGTGAAAAATATCCGTATTGATAATTAACTATATATCATGATGTTGCCTGAGACCTAAAATAAATAAATCAGTTATTTTAAAAACAAAGCTTTTTTATTTATTTTATATTAATCGTTTAAATTTTAATTTTTTCAGCAGTTTTTAAATGTAGTAGTTATCTATAACAGTCCTGCGTCCTTTTATGATGATTTCTAGTAATTTTTTTTGTATATTATTGTACAATTTATTCTAAAATCTAGCTTTGCAATCTAAGTGATTTGGTTTTATACAGAGTGATTACTTAGACTTAGTCATTACAAAATCAAGTTAGATTGAACTTACTAACTATAAAAATCATTTTAAAAACCGCCAAATGATTGATTTTAACAATGGCAACCACCTAAAACCCAACCTATACTAGTCTTTATGATGTACACGTGAGGACAATGTAAGTGGCAGGCAGGGGCATTACAGTCTCCATTACCCGGTGTCTGACAAGGACAAAAACATAGGATTTCTATAGCGCTACCTTCGGCTGACACCAAAACTACAGTTATTTTCCCATGGAAATTGGACTACGAAAATATTCTGCGCAGCCAGCCTGTAGAGGCACTAGTGTATCTTTCCAAATCTGTTAAAATTGCGGCCATATTTGAAATCAAAGCAAACCTGCTATGGTAAATGTCTTCAACTACAAAATAATCATTATTATCTAATATTTTGGGGAGTTACATGCCATTCAACATTATTTTTTCAATAATTTTTCAAAATTGTATTGTGTTACGATGTTCACAACAGGTTTCTGACATTTTTAGTATGAATTTTGGAAAAAAGTAAATATTTTTTTTGCTAATAATTTATTTTTTAAATTAAATAGTTTCTTACAAATTCCAGTTATATATAGATAACCTTGCACCCTACACACTAAAAAGATTAATTTTATCATACATTTTTCAAGTTTCTTAAGCGTAATAAAAATTACTTTTTACTTTATATTATAATAAAATTCGAAGTCATCAATGTATATAATAAATGATGAAATTAGCTGACAATGTCTCCAGAAAAGTGTATAACGAATAGAAAAAAGCTGATTTAGACAAGAAAATACGAAAATTTAATTACATTACCTACCGAGTTTAGTATAACGGTAGCGCTTTCAGTTTGCATCCGGAATGTAGGAGTTCAATTTTGCCGGCTACTTTGTCCAGTTTTTCTTGGTGTTCTCAAACGATAATGCAAATGCAAGAGTAGATTATTCAAGTCAACTCGAGACCTATGTTGACACAGCATGATCACTAAAACTTGAAATATTATCATAGAAATGTGTTTGTCTCATGTTTGTTGTCTCACTGGATAAGAGATTGTGTAGAAGTAATTAATGTGTATATGTTATTTTAAAAATAGTTAATTAATTAAAGTTATCGATTTTGTTATTTAAAAAAGAAAGAATAAAAAATCAGTTGTACAAATTTATGAACACAATCATGATGGTTTACTAAGTAGTATTAATAAATTATGAAAAGTTTAATAATTCAGTTTTTTATTTAGAGCTAAACACAGATTTACAAAAATGCATGACATTATTTGCATACAACTTTAACTATAATTATAATATAATTTATTTACTTAATTTAAAGAGTTCATTTAACTTTTTTGCTAGTTTTTTTTTCTATAGCTAAACTAAAAACTGTAGCAAAAGTAGATTAACTTTATTAATTTGCAATTGTTTTGTTCATGATAATATTATGGATAAATTTTCGGAAAATTCGTCTGAAGTACTCTAGTAAAAATAATTCCATGTCCTCAGATCAAGCTGGACATCATCGCTGACCAGTAAGAGTGCTGCATCGGGTTCCGGTGAGACGGTGAGTATGCTGGTATTGCTCCATGTATTGAATGTCCATTATCAATCTTCAAGTTCCAATTCAAGTTGTAAAATATTACAAAATTATCGCAAATTTTGCAGAAATTGTCCAGCAATGTTGAAGTAGTTGTTCCTAGTTGGAGTTCTTGCTGGCTATTACTTTATTAGAGTTGCTCAATTCAATAAAGTTAGGGAACAATAATAGTAATTCGAGGTAACGAATGCTTCTGCACGTTCACCAGTAAATTATATCGTTCCAGGAAGTCGACATCTATGATGGCGTCCGATATATCCGCGAACATGGCACTAGGGTCTATAGGAAATTTAACGCCATTGTTGCGGTCAATTATAAACAAGCGCTGCGATCTGGGACAAAAATCGCTTGCTACAGTTAGCATTCCTCTCGTTTCCGACATTAAATGTACATGGTTTTGTACACCGTTTTGCATGTTTTCCGAATTTCAAATGGTACCAGCAAATATCCGACTTAGACGAGCATGACCAGTTCCGGTGTGGAGTGGATGACCTCGCTCGACGAATACCTGACTGAGGCCGGGACCGCGACCATGATTGATTCCGGAGTGATCTCGCTCGACTTACGGATCGGCTCCATCTTTCTTTGTTCAGAGCCGCGGATTCGACGTTTTGTTTCCAACGAGAATTGTTCGTTCATCAGCTTCAATTGCTCGAATGCTTTTTCCAGTTCAAGGTACCCATCGCTGACCTGTGGTTGGGGCTGTGGCAGAGTCTTTGACAGAATTTCCATGATTTGATCAGCTAACTTAGCAAGCTCGCAATTTTTTTTCCCTGTGGCTTAAGTGAAATGTTGACCTGGACAATTGAATGTCCGGAATGAATAACCAGTCGAGCGCTCGAAAGTGAAAGTTTGACTGGCAATGTCAATTGACACGATGCGACAAGTTTGGACTAAAATATAATTAAAACGATAGTTCGAATGGTATAGATGTAAGCGAGGGACTTGTACCTTGAAGTCTTAGGAACATTCATGGCAAATGAGAACAATTGTTGTATTGTAGTATAAAAGATATGATTGGTTATTTATTGTTACTGCTAGTTTTCAAAATGGCGCCCGGCGTTGCTCGTAGCGAGATAAAAAAATTATTGTATCTTTTATACTATAATACAAAAATTGTTCTCATTTCCCTTAAATTTTTCTAAGACTTTAAGGTACAAGTCCTTCGCTTACATGTATACCATCCAAACTATCGTTTTAATAATATTTTAGTTCAAACTTGTCGCATCGTGTCAATCGACATTGCCAGTCAAACTTTCACTTTCGAGCGCTCGACCGGTTTATTGATTATGGACGTTCAATTATATATTTTTTACAGTAATTATTATATTTGCATTAAAAATATAAATAATTAACCATAACATTATTTTATAAAAAAATATTCAGCTTATAATGTATTATTTATTGTTTTTAATTTCCTTAGTAATTTTTTTAATAAATTGTATTTACCGTGTGAGATTTATTATTTTTTCCATTTCAATAACATTATTATCTTCTTTATATTCTTCAGAATTTACTAGCTGAAAATAAACAATGTATCATTTTAGATTTTTCTGGTCATTTAATAAACTAATAATTTTGTATTAAATACGATTTTTAGATTTATTAATAATATATGAGTAATTCCACACAAAAGTGGCTTTTAGTGATTTAAAAATGTGAAAAAAATCTATGGTGACACGCCCTAATAAAATTTTTGTCAAATGTCATAAGAATCATTAAAAAATAATGAACAAGCCCTCCGCAAGTAGTGACAAAAATTAAACTGAACTTTTCTATTTTTTATATTAGCTCTCCGGTGAGCTCACTTACAGTCAAATTAATTTCATCATTTAATAATTAAAAATATTTATTCTGTTATTTATAAAAAGTAATTTTATTACAATTTCTAATAGAATTTCATTATACGTATTTTGGATTTTACGTATTAATAAACACAATTAAGTACCGTAGATGTGGGCAAAGCTAGATAGTTCCATGATGCTGGACACTTGTATTTTTCAAGCAACTTTATATGCAAACATAAATATATCGTGCGAAATTATGCACTTATCATCAAACAATTTTGATAGAAGATTTATTTTTTCAGTTTGATTTGAATTTAGTACATTCAATTTAAAATTAAGTATACTATTTCACTTTATATAATAGTAAAAATACTGATATGTTTTTGATTCAACTAAAAAGTATTGAATTTTTGATATTAAACAAGAAGTTAAAAATGTTGCAATTATTTTTTCGATGAACTATATAATAATAATAAATTTATTATAATAATTTATTATTATTATTAACAGACGGGTGAAACTGGGCATGCTACATTCGTACAAAAAATAACTTGGACGTTCATCATTGAGTAAATATACAAGAAAAATTATAAATAAAGAAAATAGTAATGCTAAAATCAATCAAGGAGTTTTCAACAAATTTATAAAAAGGTATCGTGTTTCTAGAACTTTCAAAAGCATACTTTTTGCAAAGGTGTATGCAATTTTATAAAAAAAGCGTTGGTGGTCACCTTGTACTAAGCTCTGAAGCTGGGAAATTTTCAATACTCTGATTATTAATATGTTTAGAATGAGGTCTTCTATTACAAAGAAATAACTTATGTCCTGAACAATTGTTCGAATGCAATGAAAATTAATATTTTAGAGACAAGTTAGAATGGAGTTGAGTTCTTCCCGAACTGTTTATAAAAAAGGGCACAAAAATTCAATTTATTGTTTCTAATACTAAAAATTCACAGTATTAGTTGGCAAGAAATAAAATATTCATTTAAAATAGATAAGATTGATAGTGAAAAAAAATATATTATAATTTTTTAGTAATAGCGAATGCAACATTTTCTTTCTATCTTTGGAAATTTATTGCGTTTTTTAATTTATATTTTGATTAAATTAAATATTTAAACTTATTTTTAATAAAAGCATTTAAATATTACACATATATTTTTAAATAAAAAAGTTATTAACAATTAGAATATCGAGTTGAAATTAATTGTTCAACTTCGCCCGCATCTACGGTAGTTTACAAATGTTTATAACAACATTTTAATTTTTTTATTATTGTGAAAACAGTTTTAATTTTTAGTTTAGAAACAATTGACCATGCGACAGCTTAAGCTTCAAACAATGTAAAAAAAGCAAAAAAAATATGTCCACTTTAGTACAATAGATCGTGATAAAAAATTGTTGACCCCAAATAAATCCAAGATTTGAGCGATGACTTTTACATGCTAGTACAAATCAACTGAAATGAATTATTACGATCTAAAAGCAATCTATAATGAATACAATTATATGCCAATTTGTACTGAAAAGATATATTACATAACATTTTGCGCATTAATATATTTAATTTATAATATCTCTTTAATTTAAGAAATAAATTTTATATTAAATTTAAATGTAATATTTAATGAATAAAAATAATACACTATCTTCTACTATAACTTCAAATCAGCATAGCAGATCAGCGTAGTTATAGAAAATATAATTTTACTTACGATTAAAAAACCTATAATGGAAAGACAAAGCACTAATTTCTGCATATTTTATGTTGAACAAATATTTTACAACGGTTTAAATTCAAAGAACTAAAGTAAAATGATTCAGGCAGATGTATTTATAATATTATATAGCTATATAATTAAACTTAATTATGTAGTTACTTAATTAAAATCCTCAGAGTTCAGAGATAAAACATAGAGTTCAGATCAAAGGAATCTCTGAAGTATTTTTGTTCTTTGAAATGTAAATTAAACTTCAGTTGCATGATTTCTATAAATAAATTTATATCTAAGAAGACTAAATAAATATTACGTACAATTTTTTCAATAAAAGATAAAGCAAATGTTTACAAAATCACGTTATAATATATTAATTATGCACGGAAACATGTAAAACTTGAAATGTATTATCATCAAATTGTATATAATATTTTAAGTCTTATTGGAAATAAATATTTCATTCAGCTAGTTATATATTTAACAGTAAATTTATTGTAATTTTAAATGTAGAGTCAAGACTGAGATTCAAAAATTTCTTAATTGTTAATCACATTAAATTATTTTAAGTCTAACTGCTTCTCAAACATATTCAATTTCTTAAATATCTACGTAGTAAATATTAAATTAGGCTAAAACCAACAAAATTGCTCCATTTACTTATTCGCACTTAAATGTTTTGTTTTATTTATTTTTTTTTTTTTTGAACTTGGCCACTGTTGTTATTCACATATTTAACGCCTTAATCTTTAATGAAAAAAATTTATGCACTAAACATTAATCCCAAGATTTGTTAAATCATTTTAAAACTAATCCTGAATTATAATTTTTGTAGGTCGAATCGTTTTCACCAAACAACCAGAGCCCGTCATTCCAGTCCGGGATCCAACTTCAGACATGGCTTTAGTTTCTCGCAAGGGCTCCGCTTTGGTCCGAGCTTATCGTGAGCAAAAAGAACGTCGACGAGCCCAGAAAAAGCACTGGGAACTTGCAGGCACCCAAATCGGAAATCTCACAGGTGTCAAAGACACTCGCAAAGAGGATCGGGAGAAACCCGGACAAGAAACCGACTACAGAGCGGGTCAAAAGTACGCACACCACATAAACAATGACGAAGAGTTGGGTTCAACCAGAAAGGAGCAAATCAAAAAACAACGACGAAGTCTTCCAGTCTTTATCGTTCGTCAGGAACTTTTGAACGTGATCCGAGAGAACAACGTGGTCGTTATCGTCGGTGAAACTGGTAGCGGTAAAACAACTCAATTAACCCAGTACTTGCACGAGGAGGGATACAGCAAAAACGGAATGATTGGCTGCACTCAACCTCGACGTGTAGCTGCAATGAGTGTTGCGAAACGCGTTTCTGATGAAATGAACACAAAACTCGGAGACAAAGTTGGATATGCAATTCGGTTTGAAGATTGCACTTCCAAAAACACGATAATAAAGTACATGACTGATGGTATTTTACTTCGAGAAAGTTTGAGGGAAGGTGATCTGGACCGATACAGCGTTATCATAATGGACGAAGCTCACGAGCGCTCTCTATCAACTGACGTTTTGTTTGGTTTACTAAGAGAGGTCGTGGCAAGACGTCAAGATCTCAAATTAATAGTAACATCTGCCACAATGGACTCGAGCAAATTTTCCACCTTCTTTGGAAACTCTGCGACATTTCAAATTCCTGGACGTACGTTCCCTGTTGACATTGTACACAACAAAAATCCAGTTGAAGATTACGTAGATGCTGCAGTAAAAGCGGTCCTCCAGATTCATCTACAACCAAAGAGTGGAGACATTCTGGTTTTCATGCCTGGTCAAGAAGACATCGAAGTGACCTGTGAAGTTCTGGCAGAACGTCTCGGGGAAATTGATACTGCACCGCCTTTGTCGATTCTGCCAATTTATTCTCAACTTCCTTCTGACTTGCAGGCAAAAATTTTTCAACGTTCTGAAGATGGTCTTAGAAAGTGCGTGGTTGCCACAAACATAGCAGAGACCTCTTTGACAGTCGACGGTATTGTTTATGTTGTTGACTCTGGTTACTGCAAATTGAAGGTTTATAATCCCAGAATTGGTATGGATGCCCTTCAGGTGTACCCAGTTTCCCAGGCAAACGCCAATCAGCGAGCTGGTCGTGCTGGCAGAACAGGTCCTGGAACTTGTTACAGACTTTACACTCGCAGACAGTACGTAGATGAGCTTTTGTCAACAGGAGTGCCGGAAATACAGCGTACAAATTTGGCAAATACCGTTCTTCTTTTAAAATCCCTGGGAGTCCAGGATCTGCTAGCTTTTCACTTCATGGACCCTCCCCCACAGGACAATATTTTAAATTCTCTCTATCAACTTTGGATTCTGGGAGCCTTGGATAACACTGGAAGACTCACCACTTTAGGCAGACAGATGGCGGAATTTCCGTTGGATCCACCGCAGTGTCAAATGTTGATTGTGGCAAGTCAAATGGGCTGTACCGCGGAAATACTCATCATAGTGTCAATGCTGTCGGTACCTTCGATATTTTATCGTCCCAAAGGACGAGAAGAGGATTCCGATTCAGCGCGTGAAAAATTTCAAGTTCCAGAATCAGACCATCTGACTTTCTTGAATGTTTACAATCAGTGGAAAACCAATGGCTATTCGAGTTCCTGGTGCAACGATCACTTTATTCACGCAAAAGCGATGAGAAAAGTTCGTGAGGTGCGTCAACAGTTGGAGGAAATTTTGAAGCAGCAGAAAATTGACGTGAACAGTTGCGGAACTGATTGGGATATTGTACGAAAGTGCATTTGTTCGGCGTACTTCCACCAGGCGGCGCGACTGAAAGGCATTGGAGAGTATGTCAACTGTCGGACTGGCATGCCCTGTCACCTGCATCCTACTTCTGCGTTGTTTGGTATGGGTTTTACACCGGATTACGTGGTTTACCATGAACTGGTGATGACAGCCAAAGAGTACATGCAGTGTGTGACAGCTGTTGATGGGTACTGGCTAGCGGAGTTGGGTCCAATGTTTTTTAGCGTAAAAGAAACTGGGAGAAGCGGTAATGCTAATAGAAAACAAGCCATGCAACATCTTCACGAAATGGAACAGCAAATGAAGGATGCGGAGGAAGAAATGAAGGCACGAGCTAATGAACAGCTGAAAAAAGAACAAGCTTCGGTTAGGAAGCAGGAAATTTTAATGCCAGGAGTCAGAGAGCCTGGTACTCCGGCAGCATACAGAAGAACTCCAGCTAGACTTGGATTATAAAGTTCAAATAAATTTAGATTCTATTCTAAATTTGTTTAGGTTCTATTTTATTTTTTAAGTATATATCAAGATAATTGTACTTAAACATTAGCTATATACGTACGAACACTTGTATCTAAATTGCCGAATTGATCATAATTATTCATTATAATTTATAATTATTAACTATATTTGTTTGAGAACATTAAATGTTGAGTATTATTAAAAACAAAGTTTCTTTTGTTTGGCATATTCAGCACTTTCAGTTAATTCGAGCGTTCGTGGGTATATGATTACAATGGTGTACGATAAAAAATGGAAATTATAGGAAAATGTATGTACAAAAATCGCTCATTATAAATATTGTATAGTTGTATTTTTTACTCTTATGTGTAAATAAATTGATCTGTTTTTGAGAAATGTAATGTTTTTAATTATAAATATCTATTCTATATATAATATTCACAATTTAATCAAAACTGGTCATTTTTATAAATGTACGAAGCTCATTTCAAGTTCTAAACAAATATTTATGCTTTTTTAAATTCAAGTTTTTTATCCGTAATTCTTTCATATTATTATAATTATAATTTAGTTTTTTTTCAAACAAAAAAGATTTGAAGTTAACCTTATTCTTTAAGACGTAAATAAAAATATTTAAAATTAACTTTATGTTCTATTAAATACAATTTTTTTCTATTTTCAGTAATATAAGTTACATTGTACTATGATTTCTATTATTATAATGTTAAAACTGACCTTAATCGATACAAGTAAACTCTATTATACTTTTTTATTCAAATTAGTCAAATATGAATCTTTGATCGATGAAATAAATAATATATCACCAAATACACTGTTGGAATATTTTACTTAAAATATTTAGTTGATATTTTTCAAATTATAAAATACAATTTAATGTAATCAATTTTCATTTTATATTAGAAAATAAACTAAAAACAAATCTAAATTTCATTAAACTAAGTTTAGAATATTAATTTATTTGTCAAGATTCAAGCATATAATATCACTTATTAATGTAAGCCGACAAAATATCTCCAAAATGTCACAAAAAATACTGCAATTTTATTTTAATTAATAAATGTTTATAAAATAAAATTAAACAACATTATTTGAATCATCTTTTAAGGATAATAATGCGACCTATCGTTCAATCTTGAGTACGTTTCGTATAATCGATTATTACAAGTTTTTCGAACAACACAGTTTGTAAACGGTGCAAAGTTTATAATTTTTGGTAAAGTATATTCATGTTTTTTAAAACAATTGTAAGAGAACATTTCCATTTTTACACATTTATGACGTGAATAATAATCACAACTCAGTGGAACTTGTATCTCTTCAGTTATAAGAATTTTTGAAACTTCATCCCTCTTATTAATAAGTGTATACATTTCTTCCATCGAATTAGATAAACTTTTAACAAGCTGTCTAGATATCTACAAAATAAATAGTAAATTGATTCCATATTAAATCGCTGAAGATTTGATTGTAAAAAATCGAGATTCTTGTAATTGGCTGTAACTTTTTCGCAGTTTCTCTAGTACAAAATATGAACAAAAACACCTTAAAAGGTCCAAAAGCATAGAAATTAGCTCTTAAATTGACATTTTTTTTTTACATTTTTAAGGAATTTCTCGTGATTTTAGAGTTTAGAAAATTGTTTTCCACAAAAATATCGAATTTTTAACTAAACTTAAAGTTGTTTATTCTGAAAAACGCTTTATATTTTGCAGAAAAAATTGACCCACAGTTAAAAATTCATGAATATAGTGAACAAGTCGGAAATATCACTAAAAGTGTTTTTTTTTTTGAATATCCAAAATACAGGTATTTTTTTATCGTTTTTACTGGTTGATGTAGTTCAAAATAGTGTATAAATTGGCACAAATAAAAACGTAAACAATTGTTCAATCAATTTTAGAACCAATTTTTATGCTTTTGGATCTGCTTTTAATGATTTTTTCGTTCATATTTTGTAAAACTGCGAACAAAAGTTAAAACCAATTACAAGAACCTCAACTTTTTTAAACGAAAACTTCAGAGATTTGATACGGAATCACTCTGTATACGTTTATATTTGAATGATATTGTTTCCCATTATTAATTTTCTATGTTTATATTAATTGTAGGATATGTTATATCATCTTAAATTTTATTACCTTCTCTTTTTCCTCTGCAGTATTAGAATTATTTCCCAAAGATACCGTATCTTTGATTGAGAGTAGGTTTTTTAGATGATATTTCACTTGATTGTCAATGTCTTTTAATAGAATAATGTTTTTTGTGACGCATGCAGAATAAAATAAAAAAGTATCGTATTTATGTTGAATTTCTATACGGCAATCATCAACTATTGTAGCATTAAACTTTTCTGCTTCACAAGATGGGCAATTGTCTTGAATCCATTTATAAACTTGTTCAACTTCCTGTAGATCAAAATATAAATCTATTAATTTTAATTTCATATTTTTATTATCAGTAAACTCCTGAATGTGAAGGGACTCAAACTGTCGGATTATAATTAATAAGTACTATAAGGGGGTGCGTCTTAATAATTTGTTCTTTTATGAAATATTTACTTTTAAATCTGAAAAGTGTACATAATACGTAACAGATCTGTCTCGGATTTATCTAAAAAGTTTTCTATTACATTAGTTTTTTTAGTTCATGGAAATCTATGTCATTTAATTAGCATTAAACTAATTTTGGGAAAATAAGCGTTTTCTGAGAAACTAATTTTAAATTTATGTGTAAATTCAATTACTGAAGTCCTTATACATAATTTTTGGGAATCTAAGGGTCCAATGTACAACTAAGTTTACGAAAATTAATGCTTTTTTAACCAAGGTCATGTCAAGGTTAATTACTAAAAAAATCTAAAAAAATTAAACTTTAATTCCCAAAATACATTATTTTCAATTTTCAAGTTCGACAGCTCGAAATACTCGAAAAAGTTTCTATTTTGACATATTAAAATTTCTCAAATACGTTTTAGGTTTCTCAAAATTTACAGTCAATTTTCTGAAAAATAACTATTTTTAAAAGCAGCGTTTTTTTCGATGTATTAACTTTCATAAATATATATTTTTCATCTAAATTTTTATAATTGACGCTAAATATTTTTATATGTAATGTTAAATAAATCAACTTTTATGATTCTTATAGTCTTTCTTAATTATAGATGGCGCCAATCAACTATCTCCGTTTTTCATTTTCTAATTTGCTTAATTAAAATATTAAAAGCTGTATGAATTAATTATTTTTATTTTTTACTCTTTAGCAATATTAAGTATAAAGTTTCCTCTAAGTTTTTTGAGGTATTTGAAATTAATTATTTTAATAATCAACTACTTCTTACATACTCACTTGTGATACTTCCTTTTCAAAGTTATCATTATAATTATCTAGAATAATAGAGGCGTTTTTCAAGTATTTTTCAAATAAGTCGCTATTATTTTGCTCATATTTATGAACCCATGCTCTGTAATCATAAAATATTTAATCAAATAAATTAAATAGAATATGTTCAAAGTTATAATTTTTTAACATTTTTATAAAATATCATTTCACAAAACATGTATCTAGTCATAATTTTGAAATCATGATTTTTTTTTTAAGAATTTTTAACAACTTTTAACATTTATCAAATTTATTAAAAATTGTGCGATGAAATACTATTTCTGATAATATTACAAATTAAAATAATAAAAATATTTTTCTTAAAAAAAGGCTTTTTTGCCGAAATTTTTAGAATAATAGCCGAGAATTTATTTATTCATTATTCGTTATTCTATTTATTTTTCATTTTTTTATTAATTGATATAAATTATATTTGCCTTGTTAAATTTATCATCATATCCATTTGAATGTTATTATGGATTTCTTCAGAATGTGTTAACTGAAAATAATATTTTATCATAAAAAAAGAAAAAAGAATAAGAAAATATTAAAAAGTGTTACTTACCATAAAAAACCCAAAAAAATAAATATAAAGTACAATTTTCATCATTAGTGATATTAAAAAGTTAACTTTGGAAAACTAATGCAAAATGAGTTATACGGTAGTATTTATATAATTATTTATACAGAGTTTATTTAAAATTTGATATAGTTCACATATAAAGAAGATCAAGTTTATTATTTGAGTTCTTTACGCTATTAACTTTATTATTGTTAAAAGTAACTTCAACTTACAATGAATACAATCGTTTAAAAGTACTTATTTCATTTAAAAAATTTTAAATTAATTTTCATAAACAATCTCTGCGACGAGAATTATAATTTTTGTTTGATTAGGGGTTGTGCATAAATTATGTAACTAGCTGAGGGAAGAGGAGGGGAAGGTCCTTGAATTCTAACGGTAAATTAAGTTGAGGGGAAGAAGAGTAAATGAAAATGATTATATAATGCAAAAAAAATATTTCGTTTATAATGTAATTTTTTTTATTCAATTTCTAAATAATGCTTCAAAAATGGCGGAAGACAATCTGTTCTCCTTTACACATCAAATATATAAAAACGCATAAATTCTGTAGAAGGATGCTCTTAAGACGTTCTATTACCACGAGCTAATTTTGTAAAAAGAACAGGCATTGTTATAAAACAAAATCAGGTAACTCCATTTTTAAAACAATTATATTTTCTGTTTTATTTTCCATCTTCCAGCGATTCTTCACTAAGAAATTGTATAAAATTCTTAAAAACGACGAAATGTAGGTATTATTTAATGATATTCACTCAACTTAATTTGAATTGATAAAAACTGATTGACCCAGAATACTAAATAAGATATTAATTTTAGTGATTTTGAAATGGAGTTACCTGTTTTTGTCTCTGAGCAACAAAAACATATTGGTTGTTTAGATTCTGCTTTACTTCATAAAAAATATGTTACAATTGTATAATTTAATATTATATATGTACAACTACTAATATGTAATTTTTAAATTAATTTAGTTGGTCTTTATAAATGTTTTTTTTTGGTATTTTAAAAGTTTGATAAAAATTGCTTTTTTCAATTTTTTTTGTTTTTGTTTGTGTTTTTTTTTTGAGAAACTATTGATTTAAACTTCAATTTTAAATGCAGAACTTAATAAAAAACAAAGTTTGTGAAAAATAAATTTATATGTTACGGGCAATGATGGAAGTTCGGCCAATGTCGACTATTTGATGAATTTTTTTAATAATAATTAACATTGCCCGTAACATATATAAACATTTAAAGAAAGCATTTAATTTGGCCTTTATTGTGTACAGTACAATTGCAAACCGCAGAAATGTATATGCAAAAATTGCGTATTATAAATAGTATAGTTGTAATTGTTTACTCTTATGAGTAATTTAATGCATCTTTTCTTAAGATTAAAAATTTTGGATTATAAATATTTATCCATTTTACCATATAAAATCTAATAGATAATTTGAATAAATATTACAAATTGTTTAAAATACAGAAAAAAATCATTCTTGGCTTTCTTGTATTTTACATTTTATATTTGTTGCATTTTCATAATTGTCATAATGAAATGTTTTCATATCAAATTTTTATAATATTAATTATTTGAAAATACTTGCACCTTTTGATCATATCTACATAATAATAATGTACAGTCTTATATAAATTAAACATTTTAAAATTGAGCCATTCTTCAAATTTTATTAAATAAAAACTGATTTATACTTTTCAAAATGTCAACCATATTAGATTACTATAATTGTTTTATTATTATAAAATTAAAATTGATCATAAATAATAATTTTAGTAAAATCTATTGTAGAAATTTTTCAATAAAATGTACCATTTATTTTTCTACTTAAAAGTGAAGATATCAATCATTGACTGATAAAATGAAAACACTAATACCAAATTGCAGGAATATTTTACGTAAAAAGTATTAATTTGGTAAAATTAAAATGATTAAAATAAGTTGATATGTTTTAGTTGTTAATTTATATTTGCAACTAAGCTAAGTTTATCTCAATGTATTTCTCTGAAAATTCATATTTCTTTTTCGATCAATCAAAAGAAAAATTATTCTAATATTAAAGAACGGCTCATTTAATAAATTAAACTATTTACAAATTTCTTTCAATTACTAATCTTGTGCATTCTCCAAATTCCACCGCATCGACAAACTTTAGTCCACCGTTGATCCCAAGCTCTTATAGCAACAGTCCTCGTCATATTTTGAACTTGAGCTTTTCCACCACATCTAAATTAATAATCAAAATAGATTAGCATTTTTTTTATCAAAAAACAATGAAATTAATTAAAAAAATCTTTAAAACAGATTAACAACAAACCTTGTGCACTGTTTAACAACTTGAGGTTGTTTTCCAAGATATAAATGCCTAATTGTATCAACGACTTGACCACTGTGCATACTGCCTTCAATTTGATTTAATTCTGGTACAAAGTACAAATATTCTGGTTCAACACCGTATTCTAACTGCAATATATTTTCAAATTTCATTAAATAATGTTTTTCGACTTTATTTGAATAACATTTTTCAACTTATTTATAATAAATAAAATATGCAATTTCAATTTTAAATAATTAGATACAAAAAAATACGTACTTGTAAAGGTAAATTTGCGTAGAATAATGGAGGCGAAGCAATGGCTGTAATACTGCTAGCTTGATGTAATTGAGGAATCATTATTTGATTAGGCAACAAGCAGCAATCATCTGAAAAAAATAAGATTGATACAA
Source organism: Idris sp. 1 HC-2018 (assembly GCA_022817325.1). NCBI lineage: Eukaryota > Metazoa > Arthropoda > Insecta > Hymenoptera > Scelionidae > Idris > Idris sp. 1 HC-2018. The sequence goes on from JABFPM010000092.1 coordinate 17,456, forward strand.
TTGTTCACTGTTTAAATTTTGTGTTTAACTAAAAATATGTATTACCTATTAAACCATCATCAGTCTGCTGGGTGTCTCCGTTAGGTTGAACTAGTTTCGATAATAAACGGAAAAGTAGAGGTAAAACGTCTAAATTGTCGTCGCTGCGTAGAAATACTGGTAAACAAGCTGGACGCAAAAGCCCCCAAATTCGAATAATAACCAACAACTCGCGGATCATATTCAGTGCTTTATGATCTTTCAATAATTCATACTATAAAAAACGAAAAATTTTAGCAAATTAAAGTACAATATATAGAAACTTCTATTTTTTATAATTATAGAAATTTACTGACCCCTGTAGACTTCATTTGCATTCTTTGTTCCGGAAGACGAGCTAAAAGATTAAGGGCTAAATCAGCAACCCATTGAATTAGTTGTTGCAGGGACTGAAGTGTGCTTGGTTCTATTGTAAATTCCTTCGGATCAAGGTTTAAAAGTATCTGTTAAAATGCATAATTTATTAGTAAAGTAATTACTTTAACAACACAAAAATATATTTACAAATGTTTTAAATTAACTCATACTTTGTCCACTTCTGTAATGGGTTCACTTATTACAGCTGACAAACTTTCTGCTGGTCCTTTGTCGTGAGAAATTAAGTCAGATGGTCTTAATAAAGATTTAAAAGCCGTCGATACAGAGTGAACCATCAATAAAGAGGACATATCCATTGCTTTATTCTGACCAGCTAATAACATTCTATAATAAAATAAGACCAAAAGTCAAATATCAAAATGTATACTTTGTAAAACAAATGATACGATCTTGTAAAATAATTACAGAATGAGTATAAAAATCTTGTACTTTTTTCTTAAAATAAAATAAAATACCTGTACAACGATGTTTTAATGCACAAAAATTGTACATAATGGTACTGTTGAACAGCTGGTGTTTGTCGATTAAAAGATGCATCTAGACGTTCACATAGTGTTTCAATCATTGACGATCTTAAGCAAAACAATAAATCTAACCAGTCCAAACCAGTTACTAAACAATATTCTAGTAACGTGCAAGCATATCCTAAACTGATTGGAGCTGAAACTAATAAAATTTTTAAATAAATTGAAATTCAGTTTCTATAATAATTTGTACTTGCAAATTCAAATAATTGTAGATTTTCAGTATTCTAATTTGTTATTACATAATATTAATTATTATCTAACATGAATAAATATATAAAAAATAAAAAGATACAAACTTTTACCTCCTTCTGGAATAAATTTATACAAGTGTAAACTTCCTCGAGAATCACATCCCAAAACTGCACAACCCAACCAAGAAATGTCCATATAAGACATAGTTATTGACTGTCGAGAATATTTATTGCTCGGTTCATTCTGACGCCAATTTGTATTCAAAGATGCAGACGATATTTCTTTCAGACCATCAGTTAAACAATGAATCGAAGAATCTGCTAAAGCCACAAGAATATAAGTAGATGGAGGCAATGAAGTTACCATTGATAATTTTGTCGTCGTTACTGCTGTGATTGGTGAATGAAATTTGTACTGATTTTGATGATGCCATACCTAAAAAATAACAATTATAAAGTAAATACATAAATGTAAGACTTTTTGATTCAAAAAATTTTTAATTAATATGTACCACTGTTTTGAATGGTTCCATCAATTTTGATTGAAACAATTTATGAAGCATCTGACTTTTTTCTCTCACTTCCCAAATTTCGATAAAACCTTCACTTTCGTTATTCGCAGTAACAACTAAGGAATCAGCAGCTTCTCTCACAACAAACTTCAGATGCGTAATTGTTACTAAGAAGAATTAAAATAGTTTCAGATTTTTAAGTTGAAGTAATAAGTTATTTTGTAAATGTAAAAATAAAATTCTGATATTCACATAAGTTAAAAATAATAAAGTATTTCATACCATTATTGTCTTTATTTGGACCACCTTGTAAAAAAAATCCAGGCCAAGCTTGAGAAGAAATGCTACATTTATCATCAGTTTTTTTTACTAAAACTCTGTAACATCTTATTGGCAAATTCATACTGCCACTACTAACCGCAACAAGAAATTGTCCATCTACAAATAAACAATTACAATAATTATAAAAAATAACAGATATAAAGAATTAGAATGTTTATTAAATAAATTTACTTTTTCCATAACAAAGATCAACTACCGTGATCCTGTTACGTGTGCTTCCTAAACTCTCGGTGGCAAAACAAATAGGATTTTGAATATCTTTTGTAAGCATAACAGCTCCAACCATTCCTGTCGTAGAAACCACTAAAACACCTTCTGCTGCTCGGCCACCAAATTGTCGAACAGATGGTGCAAATGATAAATGGTTAAATTTTTCACTATAATGTACACTGTCTTTTTTCTCAGTTACTAAATTAATCTGAAAAAAAACGTTTTATTTAAAACCAAATAATTAAAATTCTTTGAATAATTTATTAGTTTGAAAAACTGCAAACCTTTTTTCCATTGTGAAACCAAGCAGCAGCCAAAATGTGTTCTCCGGCAAAATGAGCCGATCCAATAAGCTGCCAGTCATTGAGTAAATGATCTTTAAACATCCACAGCTGCACGTTACCTGCAGAATCCGCAATCACTAATTTGTCTCCGGGCAGATCCCATTCGAGAGCAGTTACAGTATATTTATTTGAAAGTACTCTGAAAAAAATGAATATTATAATTAAACTTTCATAAAATATAAAACAAGTAAATTTTTTGTAGGTTTTTTAGGCAATAGTATTTCTGTGGCGACGAACCATAACTAGTTAAGTGACGAAAGATTCAAAAATGAGTTAATCTGACAGAAATGTTTTTTTCAAATCCTATATCAATATAGCATTGAAATATTTTGATTTGAAAAACATAAAAATCTAACCAGTTAACTGACAAGTACGCGTCATAACCAGTTAACTAACGTAATTTGTCATAAATAATTTCGACATGTAAATGTAAGAATTTTGTTATATATTTTTAATGTATATAACGTATTTTATGCGAAATTCTTATTACAATTAAATTTTTGAAGAAAAGAGTTTGCCAACTTTAAACAGTAATGTCTCGAAATCATGTTTTTATCAGTTAACTGGTTATGGCGTGCCGCTACGAATTTAGTAAAAATCATACTTATGAGCATGCCAAGGTGAGTTTATATCACAAATGTAAACATGAGAGCCCCAAGTTTTTCCAACAGTATCATCGAGTTCTGTGGTTGTCGTAAAAGCAGCGATATTGCGACTTGATAATGTGCACAGAGCTTTACCATCGTACATCAAACTGAAAAAATAACTTTTTAATAAAATTAATGGAATTATGTGTAAATCACTTTTTGAAAGATTTCTTAGCAGTTTTATAATTGATATATTTAACTTTTATAAATATTTCAACAAAGAAAATTATCTGAAAATAAGTTCATATATATTATACATTACTATTTTTCGGAGAATATTGTTCAGGGAAATATTTTTGCAAAATATTTTTCTACAATTTTGATTTTTTTTGTACGTTCAATTCAAATATGAAAATCAATAACACTTTTATAAGAGTTCGAAACATCACACAAACTGGTTGTACAAATATTTAAGAGCATCTTTTAACCTGAATTTTTATTTTTGTTGTTATGTAATTTATAAAAATTAGTCAAATTTTTTTTTAAAAAATATACTTTAATAAATTATTTGAGTTTAAAATAAAGCTTTTTGTGAGAACCATTGTATTACTGTTTTAAATTATTGTTAAAATAACTAAACTTATCTTACATGTTATTTTGCTTTAAAAAAAAATTATACATTTTCTTTCGATGAAAATATTCAATTATAGTTAGATAATTTTTTATGTTATATGTTAGATATTTTTAGAGCGAATAAATTGTTGGAGTATAAAATTATACATAGTCTATTTAATTTTCATATATTTGCTCTTTTATTGTACACATTAATTTTTTTGAAAGCATTTTATATAAAAAGAAAATTTTTAGTAACAACATATTTTAGACATTCGTTTTATTTTTTTAATTTAAAACAAAATTACAAAATAATGTGATCTAAAATACAGTGTTGTATGGCTGTTTATATAAAAGGAGTAATTTGTCAATTGTTTTCTGTCTTAACCTCTGTAAACAGAGTTTCATTTAAAAATAAATTTATTACTTACTTTTCCTGATTTGATGACGATTTTAACGCAGGTTTTCGATTAATAGTGTACAATAACTCCATGGTCTGTAATAATAAAAAAAAGTTAACCTAATCAAATAACAACTTTTTTTTGTTTGTTTGTTTAATGATATGGCGGCGTAATCAACACCATTTGCCAATTACAAGTTTTTTATTTTTATTTTAATCAAATGGTTTGTCCATATTTGACAAATAATGACGGCAAAGATACTTAAAAAATTATTATTGCAACTTTATTTAAATAAAAAAGCTATAAGACTGCCTTTCAGGTATAAACTAAATGACTTTCTGGGGCTTAAAGCCGTGTTTACATTGTAATTCAGCTAAAAGTGTTACCACCTATAAAATCACCATTCTGATTTAAATTATCAAGCTATTTTCTTTAGCAAATTCAAATAAAATTTTATATATTTTTATATTTTCTAAAAAAACTAGAGAATGGATGTCTTTTTTAAAATTAGGATCAATATCGTATAACTTTTTCAAGAGTTTTTCCGATTCATCGTTAATGTCTTTGCAATACAAAAATTGATGATTTGCGTCTTGATTTTCATTTTGGTCACCACAATCACATTTATTAGAATCTAATATATTTTTATCAAACAAATGTTGACGATTGCGAGTATGATAGGATCTGATCCGAGAAATAAAACCAATAATCTCTCTACTGAAATTCATATTTTTGAACCATGGTTTATACTCAGGATCGTCTTTTTTTATCAAAATATCTCGAACCTTTCTGAAGACTTTGATTCATTAAGAAATCTTCTGATGAGTTCAACAGATCTATTGTAAATTTACTAAATAGGTTATAATAACATGTTTATTTTTTTTTTATTTTTGTACAGGGAACATTTGAGGAAACTGCTTTTGAAGCCGAACTGTCCGCTTCGTTGTTACAAACTATTCTACAATGAGTGGAAATCCATATCATTATCACATTTTCATTTTTTTTGACTAAGTCTCAACCAAAGATTTTTAACATATATATAATAGAATTATGCAAATTACCCTTCTTGTCAGTGCTCATATGTGCTGACAGAACCGAGTCCGCAACAATCAGGGCATTATTTACCTTACATTCTTCTATCTTAACTAAATCATATAAAATTGCTTTCGCTTCTGCTTCAAATATGGAATTCAAGTCATGTATCCTACCGGCGATTTTCAAATCAAGACCAGGACAAAATCATCTAAATCCTGTTTTTTTCTTTTCTGGGTCAACCGAACCATCTTTAAAAAATACCTCAAACTCTTTATTATTTGCTTCGATAAAATTATTTCGAATGTAAAGTGAGGTTAATTTTTAGATGTTCAAAACTCACTGGTTTTTTGAAGAAATATTTACACTTATTTTCATTAAAAATAAATTAAATTAATAATAAAGTTCTTCGACAAAAATCGAAAATAATTTCCTTTATTTATAATGCAAATAACCCAATTTACCTCGCTGCCCTTCACTCACCGACTCACCTCGTCAAACGGTCACATGTTAGATGCTTTCCTAATCAAAAAATTGCGTTGGTAACACCGCAACGCGACTAATACTTGTACATTATTTTTTATATCAATGATTAATTATGTATTATAAATTATTTAAAAACAAAAAAATTGTTCACTTAAATTTATTATTGAAATTTTGCCTAAAAACCTCATTTGTTTTCTAAAAATAATAGGATAAATATGTTGCTCCATAATCAAATGTTCAATTATTGATTAGATAAACTTATTAATTGCAATTTCAAAATAAAGTTTACAAATTCTTAAAATAAAAATAGTCAGTAACAAAACCTTGAAAGTGATGTGGAATTTCCATGAGAAATTTCCACATGTTTTTTTATTTTCAAATTTGTTTCAAATTTGCACGGAAATTCATGTGAAAATTTCTTGTGGGATTTACTAAGGTAGATCTAGTTTCCAGAGTTCCTTATATAGAAAGAGAGGGTCGACATTGTCATACGCTCCTTTAATGTCCAAGAAAATCACACTTGTAATTTTCTTTTGATTCATATTAGCGTTTATGTCTGCCACCAACGAAGTAACCGTGTCTAGACAACTACGACATTTTCTAAATCCTGACTGACAACTGGGAATAATTTTGTTATTCTCTAGCCACCATTCTAATCATCTCTCAATAATTTTATCATATAATTACGAGAAGCATTGAGCCAGGGAAATAGGTCTCAGGTCTTTACCTGACGATTTCGGGATAAATACGACAAAGTAACCCTGGCGTTTAAGGTATGACGATTAATCATCGGGACACCGTTGGGACATCGTTGAGACAAAGTCGAGATATGACGAGACGTTTTGAAATTCTAGAATTATTGAAATTATCAAAATTTTTCCAAATTTATCAAGAATTACGAATTTTTCAAAATTTTGAATATTCCAAAAATTATGATTTTTTTAAAATGTCAATAATGTGTAAAATCGAAATTTTGGAAAATTAGGAAAATTTAAAAAATTTAAAATGTTTGGGAAATTTTAAATGTGAAAAATTCGGGATTTTCGAAATTTTGAAGATGTTTAAAATGAAAATTACAAAAAAAATTAGACTTTTCTGAATTTTAAAATATTGCAATTATAGAAAAATTTGCCATTTTTAAAAATATGAAAAGTACCGAAATTTGAGAACAGTGGAAATTTAATAAAGAAGGTATGTTAGCAGATTCCAAACATAGTTAAAGAGCTTAAGCAAAATTTCATGAACTTTTTTTTGTAATATCTGAATTATTTTAAATGAAATTAAAGCAGGGCCAGCTGCTGGGTTCGGGTTAAAAGAGTTAAGTATTAAAATGTATTCATCCATAGTTATTGCTGTTTATTTTTTCTGGTTGGACTCTTTATTAATATAGTATTTATTTTTGTTCTCTATTAATGGATTTATTTTATAATTTGAAAAGAGGGCTTTATTTTCCTCGATCATCACTGAGCAATTATCGTCCCACCAGAAGCTCGAAATATTCTTTTACACTCTGACTGTATCAATTACTTTGCCGCCGGTCTCTAAAGTAATATTTTTCAAAATTTCCATGAACTTGTCATAAGATTCTTCACTAGAAATTCCAAAGTCCAAGGATTCTTCGCACCTACTTCTAAAATGTATCCAATTAATTTTTTTTGTGTTCAGTTTTGGCCTACATGGCTTGGAGGAGTCCTGATAGTTATTAAATGATGCTGATACTGGATAGTGATCACTGTTATATTTACGTTTCCGAATATTCCACACACAACCTGGCAGAAGATCAGTCGATAAAAAAGTCAGATGTGGAGTTGACTGATGAGCACAGTCCTTTGATGACTATGTCGGTTTATCCTCATTCACACAAACCAAGTCAGAGTTCAAAACTGCTAAATCCAATTTTTTTCCTTCTGCATTTTCATTGTCCTTTGATGACCATAAATTGCTTTTTGCGTTGAAATCACCGCACGCAATCGTTTATTCTAAATTATTTATAAAGCTCATAATCATATTCCAATAGTCCAGCTCAGTTCTAGGAGTCGTATTCGAAGCTCTTGGAGGACTGTAAACCTTTACCACATGAACAAATTTGTCTCTTTTTAAGAAAATTTTTAAAATATAATTTCTACGTGATTTTTATTGCAATATTTTACAAATTTTTTATATTTGTTATTTAAAATCTCATACTTTAAGTGGTATCTTAAAAATACCGCAACTCTGCCTCCTTTTTTGTCTTTTCTCACTGAAATAAGATTAAAATTATTAATAGGAAATTTTGATTCCAAATCCATTTTTGTTTCTTATAAAACAAAAATATCGGTATTAAAATTACCGAATAAATATTCTAATTGTGCATGTTTATTAGATAAAGAATTACGGTTCCAATGAATAAATTCGTCCCAATCAAAATCGCATCCCTTTTATCATCTTTGATGATTTTCCCTATTTCATCTCTTTTAACCGCCTTAATTCTCCCCTCGCAAATGATTTCCGAGAGTAACTCTCGGGACATTCTCGAGGCACTTGAAATTCCTCAATTCAATAAGAAAATTGATAAAATCTGTTTAAAGACATTAAATAATCAAATGTGACAGGAATTTTAATGAAATTAAAATGATTTAATTGATATTTTTGATAGAAAACGATAAGCCTTACTGAAGTTAATGCCAAATGATTTTACCGATGATACTGTCATGTCAATAGTTCATGTCGATAAATAGATGTCACAACCCGTAATATCTATGCAAAAAAAATTTGAAATAACGACAAATACTACGTAAAAAATGCTTTATTGCTATATAATCGATCAAAATAAAATATTTTCTGTACAAATTGTCAATGATTTTGGTAATTTTCTTAAATTATTAAGATATTTGAAAGATATATAAATTTTATAGATAAAAATATTAAATAAATGTTTATAATTTTGTACTGAATTTGAGTATGCAATTATATTTTATTGTTATATTTTTAAATTATATTCTCAGACAACTGAAATGAATAATATAATAATTTTTAATTTTACATTTTTTTATAAAAAATACATTGTTTATAATTTTTTTTATATTTTTGTTTAATATATTAAAGATTTAGACATTTCCGCCCAAAATGAGCTTTCGTTAATGAAAATCCGTTAAAATTGCTCAAAGATATGATTTTTTCGAAAAAAAAGTGCACAAAAGTTCAATTTGTTATAACAATTAGACGGAAGAATATAACAAAAAATCCTTTTGGAAATTGGATCCTACAGTCATAACCTTTAGTTTAAGAATACTTTCGATAATAACAAAAATATCTGCATTTTGGGTACGACCGCTTTCAACATTTCAACTCATAGCATTTATTTTTCTATAATTTTAAAATGTCTCGGCTTCGCTTCGGCCTCTCGAGCACCTAAAGTTAAAAATCGGTCTCACGAAGTGGCCGTTCGCTTTCTTGTCACAAAATTAGCTATTATTTTGATCGATTATACAGCAATAAAACATTTTTTACGTAGTATTTGTCGTTATTTGAATTTTTTTTGCATATATGCAAATTTCTTGATATATATTCTATATATATTAAACATCTTTCCGAAGATGAAACACGAAATACCATCTGCTTTAAGGTCATCTGTAAGTTCAATGAAAACCAAAAACGGGTTTTTGTGCTCGGGATCATACCGAAATTTTTTTCTTTCGGAAAAATAATCTTTCTGATCAGATTTTGTCATTATGACGATCAAAACGTAAATATCAAATTATTAAGTTGAATACTAAGACAATTAAACTTATAACCAGAACAACTACCATTGAAAAATTAAATTTCTATTCAACACAAAGAAAGTGAAGTTTTCATAACTTATCTGAAAAAAGATCCAATCTCTCAAAATAAAAATCAACCAAAGATAATTAATAGCTGTAAATTACAACTTCAGCTCCAGCTCGAGTCGATTAAGTTGAAATATGCTATTTTTTCTTTTAATCTCAATGTAAAATACGATTTATTTGCTTTACATATTCAAACTGAAATACGCCATTACACGGTCAAAACCGAACTCCCCAAATAACAACTGTTAGGTTGTTGACAACAATCTAACCTGTGAACAAATTTGTGTTGTCTTTGATTGAAGCGCCCTCTGCAGATTAAACACGTAGCGTCGGTAACTTTTCAGGAAATTTTTTTCAGTAAAGTTTTATTACAGAATTTTTTTTAATCAAATCTATATTGTACATTTATATTATCGAAACGATATATTATATAAATTTACGTTAACAAATTTTACTCTCATTAAAATTTGAATTTAATTTAAATTTTTTTTATATAAAATAGATTTCATTTACTCATTTATATAATATAAATATTTTTTACATTGTTTCTTAAAAAGTATTTTAAACAAAATTTAACAATAATTTATTTATTATTATTTTTTTCATTAATCTTATTAAGGTTTATTTAAAAATGTTTGATTAATCTTTGTTTAATTTTATTTTTTCGCACACTCATGCAAGTTTATTTATAATAATATTTTAATTATTATTTATTATTATATCGATAGCAGATATAGTAACACGATTTATTGCGCTTGCGTTGTGACGCGCGCAAAACATACATCACAAATGCCCCATCTGAATGCTGTTTTCGCTGGTGGACTACAGCGACAGAGACATCAAGTAGACAGGGACGTCGAGAGCATCGATCAAGTGATGATAATATAACGTGAATTTGCGTTTATTTGTTCAGTAAAATTCAACAATCAGGACCACTAATCAAAACTTTGTATATTGTAGAGTATCCCCCCGATCTGTCACGGCTGAAAATTCACAATGATTTCGCTTCAGTATCACAACCAGGTACGAATTCTCTGCGACTAATGGCTCACACACATCAACTGTTCAACCTTCTAAAATCCGTTAATTTCCTCAACAATTTCTTGTTGATATCAACATTATTGTTCAACAAATTTTTTGCTTCGTTTTGTCTGACATTGCGCTCTTGCTTTTGTTAAATAATCTTGTTAACCTCACTTTTTTAATGTACGTCGACAAAAGAACAATTTCATCATAACGTTATAATTTTTTGCAACTATTTAGACAAACTGTTTGTTTAGTTAATTATTTGTATTTGAATTTGGTATTTGTTGAATTTGACTTTAGTTTAAAATTTGGTTCTTATTTTATTTTGGTATCTTGTTACTTTGATTATCGAAAGAAATTAATATTTATAATTACCCTTGTAATCGTAATAAGCTTTGTATACGTTATATACAGTATGTCGAAATCGTTTATAAAAACACACATATTTATACTTTATAATATTGCACGTGCATACACATATAGACAATTTGTATGTTCTGATACTTTGTCATCTGAGCGAGTTTTATAATATTTTTGTTGATAATAAAATTCTTTTTTTACAAAACTTGTATAATAGCAATTTGTAATTATAACCATATTGAACTTTAAATGTATATTTAAATATATCTTTTTACAGGTTTTATATCACTTAACACAATTAACTTCAACGATCACACCCATATCATCTTCTTTGGCAAGTAAACATAAAACTCGTAAAAGGATACAAGATCATAAAAATGAAGTCGTCTGTGAAGATAGTTTAAATGAGGTAAATTCATAAACCTACAGTAAACTTTATGAAAGTAAAAGTTAAATTTTTATGAAAGTATTTGAGATAAATTTTTTTCTACTAAATTTGTTCAATTTTTTTTGTAGGTAGTAAAGAATATTGCGGATTTAAATATCTGTAAAATGCCAATACATTATCTGTCCTTACCTGTATGCTTAAGGCAGAGGGAAGCTATAGATTTTTTAGACTATTTATCTAACGGCTCTATAACAAGATTCGAACAATTTCGACATAGGTGGAACGTGTCGTATAAATCTGGAGTTAGTTTTAATCAAAATAAGCGTGACATTTTGTTAGAACCTTTTATGATGCCTCGGCAATTTTCTTTAAATAAACAACAGTACAGAATGTTTCACAAAATGTGCCACAACAATTTAATTCAAGTGCGCCATTTCAAAACTGAAAGGACACTCAAAGTTGAACTGGAAAGAAACCCAACATTTATGCATAAATTCAAAAAAATGTTCAAATTTCCATCGATGAGTGAGGTAATTAAATAAAAATGTAAAGTTGTTACTGTAGTAATTTTATGTACAAATGAACAAATTATTTTCATTTTATTTTAATAGTTATATTTTGTTAATTGACAGGACAATATTGTCTATTACAATAAATATAATTTTGAAAATCATTTTAAGGATAATAAAGCACCAGTGATACCAGAAATACAGGCTGAAGATGTAGAGAGGTTGAAAACTGTACTTGGAAACGCGGAAATAGTTCAAAATCCAGAAGCGAGAATGCGTGTACAGGTGGCTTTTGCCGAAGGATATATGGCTGCGATTCGCGCGAAACCGACATCCCGAGGATTAAGAATATTGAGGATTCTTCAGTACACTATGGCGATTATTGTTCTCATACTTTTAACCACTTCTTTATTCGGTGTGTTGAAATGTTAGTGTATTTGTTTTTTTATTATTTATCATTATCTATAGAAATTGGGTTCAATTTAATTTTCAAAGTTATGTAACAGTTAAATTTACAATTTAAAATCTAAATTTTTTGCTTAATATATTAGAATACATTATTTCAGATGTAAAAATGAAAAATTGGTTGAAATAATCTTATTGTTCTATCAACACTTGAGAAAACATATTTATTATTAAATTTAAATATCTTTAAACTGTAATTTTAGAGAATTTCTAATTCCAATATCACTATTTATTTCTTACATGAACCATTTATTTTCTTTTGATTTAAAGATTTTTTTAAATAAATTTGTATCATCTATTTTTTTATTCGTAGCAGCGTCAAATGGTGGGATGTTTAAAATTCAACTTGGTCGTCACATTGAAGTTGATCCTGAAGAAATCCATGTTACATTTAACGATGTTCGAGGGGTATGAAAACTTAGTGTTTTTAGTTTATAAATAGTAAAATTGAAAAAATTATTGTTAAAAGAGACATAAGTTATAATTTTATTTTAAAAAACAAAGTCAACAAGAAAAAAATAATTTTTACTAACTTACGAATCAAATAAAATCAAATTAATTTTTTTATCATATGAAAGTTGTTTAAAAATGTATACAAATCTAATGTTGTTTTTAATACATCAGAAATTGCACATTTTATTGATGTGAATATTTGTAGGTTGATGATGCAAAACAAGAATTGAAAGATGTTGTTGAGTTTCTAAAAAATCCTGAAAAGTTCTCAGCTTTGGGAGGAAAGTTGCCAAAGGGAGTTTTATTAGTAGGTCCACCAGGTACAGGAAAAACTCTTCTCGCTCGTGCCGTAGCTGGTGAAGCTGGTGTTCCATTCTTTCATGCAGCAGGTCCTGAATTCGACGAAGTTTTAGTAGGCCAGGGCGCTAGGAGAGTCAGGGATTTGTTCAGTGAGTTTACAATTCAACAATTCTGTTACCAAAATATCAATCAAAACAAAATATATTTGTAAGAAAAGAAACTATTTTTTCATTTTAGAAGCAGCTAAAGAAAGAGCACCTTGCGTAATTTTTATAGACGAAATTGATTCCGTAGGTGCTAAGCGCACGAATTCAGTTTTGCATCCTTACGCAAATCAAACTATAAATCAACTCCTTTCAGAAATGGATGGGTAAGACTTTAATTTTTCAGAAGCAACTTAATGTTAAATGATGAAAAAAATTATAAATTAAATTAAAATTTTTGTATAGATTCCACCAAAATGAAGGAGTAATTGTTTTAGGAGCAACAAATAGACGTGACGACCTAGACAAGGCGTTAATGCGGCCAGGTCGATTTGATGTTGAAATTTATGTTAACTTGCCAGATTACGAGGGGCGAAAAGAAATATTAGATTTGTATTTAGGAAGGGTTTTGACACGCGATGTCAACGCTGAACTTTTAGCCAGAAATACTACTGGTTTTACCGGGGCTGATATAGAAAATATGGTAATTTTGTATAATTTTTCATTTAAAACAAAAATCATAAATAATTTAACTTTGTATACTATTTATCAAAGTTAACTAAATATTATTTAATAATTGTATATTCAAAATAGGTTAATCAAGCCGCACTTCGAGCAGCGATTGAAGGTGCTGAGTTTGTGACAATGAAACACTTGGAATACGCGAGGGACAAAGTTATACTGGGTCCAGAGGGAAAGAAAAAAGTTGCGGACGAGGAAACAAATCTAATCACTGCGTATCATGAAGCTGGACATGCTCTCGTTGCACATTATACAAAAGAGGCCAAACCAATTCATAAAATTTCTATCATACCCAGAGGAACATCCTTAGGACATGTAAGATTTGAACAAACTTTTTTGTACCCAATTAGCTAAATTTTAATAGATAATTCAACTTAAAATTATTCTTTTCATTTTCCCAAAATATAAATCTCATATTAATTTAATTGTAGATATCGTATATATTTTTTTAATTTAGATTCATTATTTTGTTTAATATTTGTTCAATAACGTTAACATTAAATATGAAAAATATGTAACAAAATTTTTTTTATATTTTAGACTTCATTCATAGCTGATAAAGACTCATACCACACAACAAAAGCAGAATTACTGGCATCGATGGACGCTTGTATGGGAGGACGTGCTGCTGAAGAACTGATTTTTGGCCCAGATAAAGTTACCACCGGAGCACACAGTGATTTAAAGGTATCTTTGTGCTACTTTGAAAGATATTCATTTTTACAAGTTCTTTTTTAGACATTATAAATAACATTTACTTTAATTTAATCATTTATAATATTTAAATGTATTTTATTTTACAGAAAGCAACTCAGATTGCAGAAAATATGGTTAAAAATTTTGGCATGTCTGAAAAAGTTGGTTTCAGAACGCAGATTGAGCAAACAGATGGAATACTTAGAAGTACTCCAGAATACAGTCCTGGACATGCTGAACTAATTGATAATGAAGTGAAACGTATTCTGCAGGTAAATAATTTCGTTTTAAAGTTTCTTATAAATAATAAAATCGCAAAAAAAAATTATTACAATTATTTTGCAGGAATCATATGACAGAGCAAAAACGATTTTGAAAACTCACGCGAAAGAACACAAACTTTTATCTGAAGCGTTAATAACGCATGAAACACTTGATTCGGAGGACATGAAAGCCATTATTAACGGAAAGAAAGCACGAAAAGACAGTGGAACTGCAAGTCGAAAGATAATGGATGTTCCAAAGAATGTTGTCATGTAATAACGTTGTAAAGAGAAATATAACAAAACGAAATTCAGAAAAGTGAAACAAAAAAATAGATAAATTTGATTAAACTATAATTAATATCGTTTCTTGCCTTTTATATGAATTGACATTTTTTTCAGATATTAATTTATATTCACGTTTAATATTTCTACTGGTCCGTGTTAATAATTGTTAATTATATTCGATTATTAAATTAAGCAATACTTAATGAAAAATAATAAAATGTATATTGTGCAAAAAGTATGCAAAATACTTTTTTGAAAATAGTTTTCAGATCGAATAAACTGAACACGACACGAGTTGTTGCGTAATGGATATCGAGAAGTGTATATAGAATAAATTAAAATGAAAACTATTATTATAATAAAAAAGAAAAGAAAAAAAACTTTATATTTTTTTTGCAATAAATTGCCGCGAGAAGTATACCAAGTTTTAGAGTAGAAATTGTCGCGTAAATAAATTTGTATGAGTAATGTTTTTTGTAGTTGCTGGCGTCTTTTGTAAGATTCACAAATCTGTTTTGCTACGAAACATGAAATCAGATTTGAAAACAAAAAATCTTCAAAATTCTCATACATTCAATAGAATTTTTCAAACATAAATTGTATGTACTTTCTTATACCGACTGTATTATTTAAAAAGTTAATAAAACAGAGCTGTATTTAAAATTTTTTCCAGAAATTTAATCAAAGCTGTCACTTGTACTGAATTTGTAAATGTTAAAAACTAGTATAATTTTACAAAAATTATAAATTAACGAGAATTGTTATTTAGTTGTTGAGTGAATTAGAATTATTCAAAATTTCTAAACTTATAAAGTGATTTTAATAAACAAAAAATGTTATAATTAAAATATACTTTTATTAATTCAAATAGCAAATATAATATTTGCATAAACTATACATTTTGAGAACTTATCTACAAAATATATACATTTTGGTCACAATTTAAGATTCACCATTTAATAGCAAGTGCTGTATTTAATTTTTCCACCTCGTGATACTCAGTTTTAAAGATATTTCTTTTCGTATTGTCATTTTCAATCCAATGTTCATACAAATATTTCAAAGCTGGATTTGCTTCAGGATTAATTTTTGGCAAATTATTATAAATATTTTCCAACTTGAAAGCCAATTCTCTGGGCTGCGTTCCATCTTGTGGTCTAATTTGTGCACCACCGTTCAAACAACCTAAAATTGACTTTTTTATAAGATCTCTAAATTTTTTTGGATTAATTTTCAAAACTTTACTTACCAGCAGGACAAGCCATCACTTCAATATAATGATAGTCGCATTTTTTTCTCTTTAACTTTTGTACAAAATTTTGTATATTTCTAAAACCGTTGACTATTGCAAATTTCAAAACTTCTTTTCCATCAACTTCAAGTGTTGCTTCTCGAAAATCTGGATTTCGAAGACTTTTGTACTCTAATTGTACGCCGCTGCGTTCAAATAAGATTTTTGCTGAATAATGAAAAATAAAATCTGCGTATCCTCCAGATCCTGAACCTTCGTGTCTGAACACAGTAGTGTTTGGATCATCATAAGCACCAAATGGTCGGTCAGTTTTCACAGACTGAACATCAGATAAATTAATTTGTTGTTCCTGCAGCATTTGTTGCAATTCAACTGTAAAAGTATGCATGTAATTAGTAATTATGCTTTTACTTTTTTTTTATTAACTATTTAATTAATGATATTTACTGGAGGTAATAACACAATCTACAGTACGATTTTTAATCAGTTCGTCATAAAAATCTTGTCGAGAAGCTTCCAATTTTTTGTCATAGCAAGGCATTAAAGTTATATGATAAATTCGAGTAGGATTGATATCGAGTTTTTGTGCTAAATAATTTTTGACTAATATTCCCATTGTTTGCTGAGGTGAGGTTGTTGTACTGATGTAAGGTAATATAAAGCTGCCATGAGTCTTTTCTGCGTAACAAACCCAGCCTGAAAATTATTGACTCAAGTTAGACATTTTTACAAATTATTTTTCAAAAATATTTGTTTACAATTTTAATTTTTATAATTTTTAAGCAATTTTTTATTATAACTTTTTTTTACTCTAATTTAAGTCAAATGAATTAGTTTTTTCGAAAACATTTTTACAAAGTTGATTATTATAATTTATGAGCAATATTTTATTGTAACTTTTTTACTGTAATTTGAGTATAATATCAAAAACATATTAAATTATTAAAACATTAAACTTCGTGAATATAATGTTTTTCTTTATACCTGGACAAGATGATGCTAACATTGGAATTTGATTATTTATGCCAGCTATCTGAGATTGATACCTTTCACAGAATTCTTTAGCAGATTCAAGTAAAGTTATGTCATCAGCAATTGTCATGTCTAAAACTAAATCTGCTCCAAGTCTTTTGAAATATCCATTCAATTTTTCAGAGGCTTCATCTGGTTGTAAATGGTAATGTTGGGCTATAGATAAAACTGGTTGCACCGATAAACTGACAACGATAAATTTCATTTCATCTTCTTTTCCTTGCTAAAATTAAACAATTACATTATAATTAAACTTTCAAATACAATTATTTTTTATATATTTAATAATTCGATTTTAAGATTCAAATGCTTACCTGTTTTAGAATCTTATTTTCATTAAAAATTCTTAAAATTTCTTCTTGACTTTGTTGTGTGATAAGAACACTTTCTGCTGAAGTAATGCAACCACTGCAAGCTAAACAATCAGCTAAAGTGATTTCAACTTTGGATAATGATGCCACTGAACCTTGCTGTTAATAAATTATTTAAGATGAAATATTAGTGCTAAAGTCACAGAGTGACTTTTTTGCAAATTACTTAATTATAACAAAAAATTTTAAAAATCCGGTTTTTGTTAGCCCTTTTTGTTATTAAAAAGAATTAAAATCAATTAAGAAAAGTTATTTTTATGAAGAATTGTTTACACATATACGGAACAAAAATGTGTACCACCTCGAAATTTCGTTCCGAAATTTTTTAAAGAATTCTCTGTACAACATTACTTCTTTAAATAGATTTTGATTCTTCTCAATGGCAAAAAAGGCTTACAAGAGCTCGATTTTCAATTTTTCTTTGGCATGATAAAGTAATTTACAAAAAAATTACTCCGTGACATTAGCACTGATATTTCACCTTGAGAGGATTAATAAGTTCTAGAGTCACAGAGTTAGTATCTTTTTACATTAAAATTCACAAGTATTCAAAAAAATTATTTCAAGTGCCGAGCCAAAAGCATACAACCAAAATAACTTTTCTTTTTACCAAACGATTCTCTCATTATCAAAGAATCGTCTAATTAGTTTTATTTTATAAAATTCAACACTTGTAAATTTTAATTTAAAAAGACACTAACTCTGTGACTCTAGAACTTATTAATCCCCTTAATATTAAATTCAGATTCAAGTTGAAATATAATTTTTATATTTTTTATGATTATATTTGTTAACATTTTAATAAAATATTATTGTATTTAATTGAAATGCAAAGTATAATTAATAGAAAAATATAATTTCAAAGTGTAGTAATGACTATAAACAAAAATTTTCTTAAATACTATTTAACAAATATACAAATGGAAATTAATATTGAATACCTCATTGATTTCAATGTATGCTCCATCATCTTGAATTTTTATTTTAGAGCCAGTTGTGGTTTTATTTTTTTGTATCTCCACTGGTTTTATACATTCCTAATAATAAAACATTTTATATAAAATAAAACATTATATAAAATATGTAATTTTTGTTTTAATATTTTTAACCTTTACATACTTGAGATGGAGTAATAAAATCATCCAAACTTGTAATTTGTAGAGCTCCGCTAAATCTTGAAGACATTTTGTTTAATTATTTTAGTAAAACAATTACTTACACAAAATTAGATGTAAATGTTTTTATTTTCTGTATTTATTTTCATAAGTAAATCAAATGCATGCTGTCAACATCGATACATTAGTTTAACATGACCAAGGTAATACCGACAGTAAATGACACATGACTGACTCGTAACTCGTCGGTATTAGTTCCAACTTGATAAGGAGATGGCGCGACTTGATGCTTATATAAGATCTTTATTTAATAATAATAATAATAAATGAACAACAAGATGAGTGAGAAATTCGCTATTTTCCACTCTTGGTGTGAAATCTACTATTTTGAAGTTTCAAAAATAGGAGATTTATATTTTTGTAGAAGTTTTTAATGAAAATTTGTCCAAGATTAGTGTAAGTATTATATAAAATATAACATAATTACGCATTATTCAGAATTTCAAACCAAATATTAAAATTGAATTGATTAAAATATAATCCTCAATTTGTACAAATGAAAAAAATCACAGATTATTTTTGTTATTTATTTGTTTATACCAAAAAAATTATTTTTTACAAAAAAATGTTAAAATTTTTTTAATTTTTTTTTTTTAAAATTACATTTTTAAGGCAAAAATTTTTCAGTATTATGCAAATTCTAAAATTTTTTAGAGAAATCACGGTCATTATCAAGATTTTTGAGATTTTCTAAACAAATTAAAAAAAACACAATAGATGTTTCTTATAAAAAATCTTATAAAAGATAATTGTTTAAATGTACACATAATAAACTACTTTTTCGTTTTGCTCAAGACGCTAAAAACTCTATGTTGTTATATCAGTTGTTTGCATTTAAATAAGGTAAAAACATTGTAATTTAAAATGATACAAATCAATTGCTTTTCTTTAAAAAGTACATATTAAATACAATATTTTCGTATTATGATAATCTGAATAATGTTTTGGCTTTGCTAAAAAATTAATCGTGCATTTCAGGAATATAAATAATGAGATTCCTTCTTATTAGAGGTAATACAATATGTATTGTTTGGCTACCATCGTAATGCACTACTCGAGGATCATACAATTTTAGGACTCCCGAGAGAGTCTCAAAATATCTAAAATCATTACACGTAACTGTATGAATACGAATATTTTATGCATACATTGTTATGCAAAAACAAAATTGTTAACAAAATATTTTGGCATTTGTTTATAATTTTACATCACCAAAAAACTACATATTCAAAAAAAAAAAATATGAAAAAACGGAGAAATACACACCTACAAAATTATATTTCAACATTTTTTTAAATAAAGTTTTATCAAATAAATGAGGACAAAATTAAAAAAAAGAAATTCTTATCACTGAAATGTAAAAATGTACGCCAAAGATAAAATAAATGTTTTAAACAAGACGAAGAGTGCACGCTATGATTAATACAGAATTTAAAATCAATGTTTTCATATTAAAGTAAAATATTTCGCAACATTTACTAAAAGAATGCAGTATGACTTATACAAGGAAACACGTATCGCATTACTTTTGAAAAGCATCGCCAGAAGTATATACATTTGAAATGAATGTCTTGCATGAAATTGTGTTATTAACGTTTGTGCATGTATATATGCATTTTATACATTTTTCAAGCACATACTTAGGACCGACGTGTCAAGTGCTGTTTGCGCGTGAGCAACAGTCCATGAGCATTCTTGATAATCGTTGCTGTGATGAAATTGCATTACATTTAAACCCGGATCACAATTTACTTAATTGAGTTAATAGTTTCAATAAAAAATTAACTCGATGTATACCTTTTCTAAACTTCATTTCATATATTAATTCTTCCTATTATTTTTAAATTTGTTGTTAATACTTTTCAACCAGTAATATATGCTGATTTCAAAAAGTATTAAAGTTTAAATTTCAAAATTCTGTAAGATAAGTTTATTTTGCACTGTAAAACAGCCTAACTCGGATTTACATTGTAACAATTTACAAATCCAGTGTACATTCTATAAACTTGTAAATCGGATTTGCATTACATATCCTCGAAACTTAAAACTTTATTTATAAAACGTCTACATTCAAAAACATTAGTAAAAATATTAATTAATTGAAAACTTGTGCAATTTTTTTCAGCGTATCAATTTCATGATAGCTTTTTTTAAATATGAGAAATTAAAAATTTGTAGAACAACAGTGTTTTTCCCTCGTTGAAAAAAATCGAAACATTGCACGCACATTTGTAATTACGGTATCCCTGTTTTGCTTGGATATATTGTTAATTAATAGTTAGTGGTTGCAAACTTTACATTTGAGCTTCTCGTTTAAAAGCTGTATTTGGTCGAGATAGCCTGCTGTTGCATGATCGTTCGAAAACATTGACCCGTAAATTTGATCAACGTGGAGGCGAGTAACCGACGAATCTTAGGAAGTAAACTGCGAAACATTAGTTTGAGTGGGTAATTAGCTTATAGACGTGCAAGGTATAATCTACAATGAACGAGGCAGGAAAGTTAATGAGCATATATTTAACTAACCAAACAAAATCTCGTGCCGCGAATGTTTACGATCACCAAATCTTTATGCAAGTTAAGTGGCTTTTTGCTATAATGTTTATTCATCTATGGATAAACATCAACATAATACACCCCTTTGTTTCTCTCTTGGTTATTTCTGTCAAGCAAAGAGAAATTTGATTTTTTTTGTTTCAAGTTTAATACCAAATCTCGGAGCTTATTTTCACAAACTTTTAACTTTAGTTGGTAATATATTTTAGAAATGAAGCTTTTGGTTTTAAAAATATATTTGTAAGTCATAATTTGTTCAAAAACTTTCTTCAAAATCATTTCAAAAATGAAAAGACAAGGAAAAAGAGAAAAGAAGCGATTTAGATGGCACATTTTCACATTTTCTAAATGAAAAGATCTGACCCAGTGCTGCTCGTCACAATTTACGATAAAATTTCGCAAAAAAATATCGAAAATCAATCGAAATTTCTCACACCGACGTGAGTGAATTTTATTACAGCATAGTTTGTTGTACGAAAGTTAGTGTTCCCAACTTGTTATTTATGTCATGAATTTTTATAAGAATATTTTTACGTGGATTTTACACAATAATATAGTGAATTGCTCACGAATACTCTAGCTTATTGAAAAATGTTTTTTTATTGCAGATCTTTTTACTTTACTTATCTGAAATAATCGTAAACATGCAATTTGCGAAAATGCATTATTTAAAGAAATATGTTCGTTATTTCTTTTTCTTAAGAAAAAGAAAAAAATGACGCATGGAATATGTAAATATTTACTAAAACTTATTTAAACGTGGACAACATATAGATATAGAATAATGGTAACCTATTGTCTACATTTTCATATGTTTTTATGTTGCATTTGATAAAGTTACATAAAGTTTTCAACTTTTTGTGCAAAAGACAAGATTTTTGTATTTATCTGCGAAAATGGCAAAGTTATAAGATTTTGAATTGGAAATTTCGTTTGTATGTTTTTCTTCTAAAAAGCACTTATATTTTATGTAAGTTTATCTGGATAAGACGTAAATCGGGCAATGTCTGGGTAATGTTAAAAATCTACTTAAATTAATCAAAATTTTACATTTCTGGGCAATTTTAACATTGCCCAACCTCAGTTGGGGAATGATACAAAATATTTTGTTTAAGAAAAGAAATCGAATTTAAAAGTAAAATTCGTTACTTATTCAACAGAAATAATTACTTATTGTAACAACTAAGACTGTGATGATATTTTGAATTACATAAAAGGCACTCAAGTCGAAATTTGCATTTACCTTTTTTTTTAAATTGCAAACATATCCTTGACCTCCGGATATACTGTTAGGGTCTGCTGCTTCTTGTAGAGTTTTTTTTTTTCGAAGTTAACTGGTGATATTTTGTGTAACTTATTCATTTATTAGTTAAACAAATCATATTTTTTTTTAGAATTTATAATTTGTTAAAAATGTAAAGCTAACTTTCTAGGCGATGTCGACATTGCTCGATTTTTGTTATTGCCCGTAAAAAATATAAATGAGCATTTTACAGATATTTTCCTTGTAGTTGTAAAAGTCGAAATTTTGGAACTCAGGGGACACCTTCAAAACTATTTTTTCCTTGTTCCTTGGCTTTTCAAACGCACAAAAAAATTTAAAAAGTGACACCTTTAAAATTGCTGATTAAATAAATGGAAAACTGTTAAAAGAAAAATATTTTTAAAATTGCTCATATGTTAAAAAAATAGGAGATTTTGATTTGTTAACGTTTTTCGTGAATTTCAAGCTCAAAGACCGTAACATAACATACTTTATATCATAATTGACAGCGATTGGCAAAATATTGATACAATTAAAATATCCATATTTTAGAGATTATAGGTGAATTGAGGCATCTATAAAAGCATTATTATTGTGTGTAACATTTATGCAATTAATTTTTTATTATAGATAATCATTATAAAGGATTAAACTTAGGTACATTTATGTACTACAATATAATAAATTTATGCTTCCAAAATTGTTAGATATAATTATTTAATTCCGTATTTTTGATATTATATAGTTATTATACAAAATTAATGTTTTAGTTCAATTTGTTAATATAATAATATTTATTAAGTCGTAATAATTTGTACCATATTTCACGATATAAAATTCACAGGTATTTATAATAAAATTCAACCATTTCGTAGTAAATTACAAAACATGTAATACAAATTTAATTCTGTTCGTATTATTTCAATTTAAAAAAAAAAACTATTTATTCACAGGAAC
The DNA here is from genome assembly GCA_022817325.1 of Idris sp. 1 HC-2018. Lineage (NCBI taxonomy): Eukaryota > Metazoa > Arthropoda > Insecta > Hymenoptera > Scelionidae > Idris > Idris sp. 1 HC-2018. The sequence goes on from JABFPM010000092.1 coordinate 41,003, forward strand.
TTTTAAATTTTGTTCAAAATACTTTTCACTACTTTTTTAGCTTTTTTTATACTTAGTTTCTGACTTGTTGAAATTTATTTAGCAATTTTTTTCTACATGTATTGTTAAAATCCTTGTAAATCTTTTATTTTATGCATGTAGAATTGAAAAATAATTACTTTTCGATTTCTTCTTTACATAAGTTATTAAAATCTTCTCTTCTAACATTTACGATATATAGAAAATGAAATTCATTTATTTACCAAATGTTATATCATTATCACAAAATTAATTTAGTACCATTAATTACATTAGACGATGTTTATTCTGAAACTTATATACATTAAAATTAATTAATACATTTTGACGAAAAATATAATTCAAAATAGTAAATGAAATTTGCTAAAGTTAATATTTTACATGTCTTAAAAATGAGCCTCAAATTCAACGACAATAATTTAAATTTTTTCTAACAGTTTGACACAAATTTAATTTTTCAGAATGTTTATTTTTCACTTGAAGTCTAACTTCGAAGAAGTTGTATTTTATGTACCGATTTGGATGTGCGAGCAACGAGAGATCGCCAGACTTTGAAATCGCTTTATTACTATCTCTATTCTCAATTTCGTTATTTGCAGTATTGCAGAGTGTTCCGCAGCGTTTGACTCTTCACAGAGTACTCGCAACTTTTGCGATAAATTGTGCCAGTCGACGCGCGGACGGAAGACACGGACGGAAGTAGTAAACGACCGAG
>JABFPM010000093.1:0-41585 GCA_022817325.1 Idris sp. 1 HC-2018
CGGTATTCTTGAGACAATATTTGCTCAAGTTTAAGTCATATTTTACAAAGACTCGTAAAAACAATAGATTTTTTATACACTTAAAAAAAAGTTGCATACTCTGGTCAACTATACAATATTCTCAAATCAAGTATATTTGTCATTTGGGTAAAGATAATTTCACTTGAAATAAGTCAAATAAATTTGGTTCAAGTATGTACTATACTTGAATATTTATTCATATGAAATATACTTAGCTCACGGTAACAGTTTTTTTCAGTGTATATTTTATATTTATTTTTAAACAAATATTCTGTTTCCAATGTATATATAAACGAGATAATTAATATGTTTTAGATTCATATCAATTTTAATATATTTATTATCTGTATACATTTATAACATGAGCTTTGTACATTTATAACATGTCATAAATAAATTTGCAATATATATATACTACTAAAAAATTCATCAATAAATTCATCAATACATGTACATGCCATTTTTTTCATATACAAGGTGTATTAATTGTAATACACATTATAACCTCAAAATACGTGTTTAATGTAAAGATAATTATTAATTTTCACAACATTTCTTAAATTTCAGATACTCATATTAAAAATGAAATACAACTGTATATTAAAAGTATATTAAAATTAACAAAAAAATTTACAGTGTATGCGTATTGTAAAAATGAAATAGATACATTTCTAAAATAAAATTCAAATCTACATACAAAAGCTATCTTGTTTTGCAGGGCATGAATGAAAAAAGGAAAAAATATAGATAAAATATAGAAAATAAAAATACCCAACATTTAACTTTTTAGTTATTTCTTCACTGAAGAAATAACCTAAAAATCACCCCAGTAAATTATTAAATTATAACTGAAAGCAAAATATTGTACTATTATTTTACACTTGAATTTGTACTAAGTATATTTTTTTCTTCATTGTTTTCACATAAAAATCATTACATTTTATCACAATTTATCCACAACTTAATCCATCACGTAGACAATGTAAAAAATATATCTCAAGAACCACGACAAATCATTGTGCAAACTCATTTGATTTTTGTATATATAAAAAACGGGAGAAAAGAATTTTAAAAAAAAGTCAAAACCGGTCATTCATTTTCCGCACTTAAATGTATGTCTGTCCATTCATTCACTTCTTTATCGTGACCAAAAAAAGAAGAAGAAGAAGAAGAAGAAAAAAAACTTTTCCAAGAACGAAGTGAAGACGTTGGCACAATTTTGCGTTTCCTTTTCTTTTATTTTCTCGAGCCTAGCCGTAATCATGGCACTATTTTATCAGACCGTTTTAATGAATCCGTCAGCGCGACTTTTCCTACGTTTCGTCCTGAAGGCCGCGATGATCTTGCGGGCCTGCGGCGATAAGAAGATCTTTCGCTGAAAGAAAAAAAAAGAGAGCGTGTATACAAAAAAAAGTTGCAAAATGGCACGGTAGGAAAATTTGAGCAGAAGAAGAGCAAAGACTCTGTAAAAATAATGCCACAGCAGATGGATACCTCGCGGTGAAAATTCATTCTTCGCTGAGGAACTGCTGCTGATCCGACGCGATTACTTCGCTGGTCTAGTTTTTTTAACAATGTACAAGTTTCACGCGTTTCTTCATCTTTTCAACTCATTGTGACACTTGGTTTGACCTAAATTATCATAAAAATTCGTGTGTCAATAACAATGTAACGCTATTTCGTTGCCTTCAAAAATTCTAACTAAGCTTTTTACTGAAAAAACTTTTAACTCGGTGAACTAACTTTAAATCTTTCTAATATTTTGTAATGCCCAAATAGAAATTTATCTAAGAAAACGCAAAGTTTTACTCATTTTAGGCTACTTTTTCCCGATTATTTTTATTCTAAATAACTTGGCACTTTTTGCTGATAGTTTTACAAATAAAAACTAAGTTTTTTTAGACTCCAAATAAAATGTCTAAAAACCAACTAAATTCAGAAGAAATACTTAGAAGAGCTCTTGATTTAGCATCTCCCTCCTAACATGTGCATAAAAATTGCAAGTACATACATCATTTTACTTGATTGATTTATTTTGTAGTTAAGATTTAAAAGAAATGTCTGCAGAATAAATCTGTGTAAAATAATCGGTGAAAAATTATAATTTAAGAGGAGGGAGATTTCTTGCAAGTGAGAAGACACGACATTACAAGCGAGATAGCAGTATAAGCTGGGCTAGATGACGGTCAACTGGGCCATTCTTCGTTCCCAGGAGGCAACAAAGGGCCAGCAACGAGCTGATCAAATTATCCAATTCATTTGGATTGGCAAGCGAGCGAGAGCTACTAAGTGTCCGTCGTTGGCAGGCCTCGTTCAAGTGTCATGAGACGAAATTTATGCACTCTCTTGAGCCGATCGTCAATCAGCCCACGGCGAATTTGTATGATCGTTGAAACACAACTTGATCCGTCAAACCGGCTACGGCATTTATAAAATTTGCGCAGGTGCCTTTTTTTCGCGAAAACCCAGCGCCAGGGCTATTCGTATCTTTGTTATATGGGCCCCGGCGATCATTAAAATTGCCCCCAAGTCGAGCAAACAATTTCTACAAAGTTTGGCCCAGCCCCGAAACTTCGGCTCTGACAATGTAAGGAGGCGCATATTAATATGCACCAGAAGGAGACATGCAAATCAAGATGAAACCATATCTCCTGCAGAGCAGAAGAGAGAAAAATCACTTTTGTGCAGGTCTGACCCGCGACCGATCAAACGGTCCAGGAATCATAGGACAATGACGATGTTCAACTTGGAACTAGAGGCCTACCAAACATTGTTCCGGTTTTGTGCTGCTTAATTGTACCCACAATGCAAGAGGGGAGAGCGAGGCGACATTTCATAGCAAAATCAAACAATGTGGCAGCAAAATTTTTTGCGAGAAAGTGTTGAGAAGAGAGGAGAGTTATTTTGCAAGTGTTCGGTTATCATTTAGTTTGGCTTGGCATATTTGTATTGTGGTCTGCTGCACTCAAAGAAGAGAATTGTAATGCACGATTGTTCGGCTCATTGTGTTGCCAAGTAGTTGTCGACCCCGGACTATGCAGGGGGTAAAAGAAGATGTAGTCCTTCACGTGCGATCATAATTCGTATGCGGCTTACAACGTATTTTTCGTTTTACAATGTTGTAGTCTACTTTGATAGCAATGACCTGTTTCAACTGACAATGATATATGGAGATTAAAGTACTGCGAAGAATTTTGCTAACTAGTGAAGATGATCAGTTAAATGAGATAGATGAGTTTTGACAAATCCTAAATTAGAAGACACATGCTAGGTGAATTGTCTAGAAACTTTCAAACTTGTTGGTGATATTTTTGGCAGATTTTCTGTAAGCTTCTTTTTTGTGATTTCATTTTCTGTTTTGACATCTTCTGTGATTTCATCTTCTGTTTTGTCATCTTTTGTGATTTCATCTTCTGTGATTTTTATAAGAGAAATATGTTGGTATGTAGATAATATTGAAAGTTAAAAATGTAAAATAAAAGAAATTGACAAACAGTAAAAAAAATTATATAGAAATATTAGAATTTTAGAAAATTTTTCGTTAAGTCTTCTGTTATATCATTTTCTAAGTTTTATTATAGTGAGGTATTAGAGGATTTGGATAAAAAAGATTTTCAATAAATGAAAATACAAAACTTTTAATAGTGGATTGGGTTTTGAATTTCTGTAAATAATATCTTTGTTGTATCTTTTATCTGTTTAATTTGTCTTTTGTTTTCAATTTTTTTGGCATAAATTTTTTTCAGCGTCTTCAGCGTTTTATACAAATTTAAGAAGTATTTTTATATTCTTATATCGATATAAATTGTTCAACACAAGGAAAACTCAAATCATATTTAATTAAATAGTCATAAAAGTGAGTAGGTTTAAATCGCTGAACTATTTAACGTGCAAATTGTAAACACCGTGGCTGCCTTCAACTCAATTCTAAATGTATAAGTATCATATTTGTAAATTTTAACGCATAATTTCATCATTACTAAATCAACTATATAAAATCTAGGTTTTAATAAATAGTTACACATATTTTTTACAATTGAATTATTGTCAATCACATAGTTCTTATGAGATTTATTCCTGTCTTCAACTTTTGCTTGAAAAAATGAGTAACTTTTCGGAATCAATTTACATTTAGAATTTTTATTTTTTTTAGGGATACAATTTCTTTTCAAATTAGTTGTCGACTTGTGTAAAACGAATTTTAATATTGAAAATTAAAATTTTAAACTAATCAAGCTGAATTTGAAGCTGACAATTTTAAAGAATAAAAGTTATAAGTATAAACTGTAAACACTATAAAATTATTTCAAATTATTATGTCAATGATCTAAATATTTATGTTTTTCTTGTGTATTAAATACAACTTTCATTTTATCAAATCTTGAGCATCGTATAATATGCATGTAAAAATAATTTTTAATTAATTTTTTGTTAATATTAAATTGAATAAATATTTTTTTTTCCAAATCCAAATCATATTATAAAATTAAAAATTATTAACAATAAATTCTCAAGATATTGCATTGCATAACTAAATTTGATTATGATGAATTATAATTTAAATTATGAATAAATCAAGCATCTTCATTTTTTATGTAATATAAAAAAAAACATTTATTCAGTAAAACTTTTGCTGCATATTTTGGCAAAATATTTCTTAAGTATTCCATTGAAGATATCCACTTACTGAAACATTATCTATTTGTTTAATGAAAATTATTTAAGACAGTGAACTACAGTTAAAACAAATAATTAAGTTTAAGTATAAGTGATTATATAATTTAGATAAAAGTGTTATTTAATATTTATTTCTGATGATGGAAAAATCACATGTGACTTAAAATAAACATATTTTATTATTATAAAAATGTTTGTTTTTGTCTGTCAAAAAAAAATTCGGTCCAAAACTAATTTGAATAAATACTTCTTATGAGCAATTAAATTATCCAGAAATAATGTATATAACAATTTAAAGTAAATTTTTATAATTTTTAATGGATTTTTCGGTGAATCCCTTTGTTTTACACATTTTTTTCTTGTCCCACCACCTTCTAATTTTTAAAAGAAAAATATCTTGAGGATTTAAATAAATAAAAAGAAAATCATTTAACAATAGTTTAGGTTCCAAATTTCTATAAATTTATATTGCCCACAATAATTTAGATCCATAAGCCTTAGTTTTTATTTATTTCTATTTTTTATTCTGCAAAATTTTTCTAAATATTTAAAATTTCAGAATTTTTTTTCTAGCACATTGAATGGAGGAATTCCATCATAACAGAAACCTGCGAATTTCTGTATAGTAATAAATTCCTTGTCTATTAATTTAAAATCAACTGATGATAAATAATTTCGAGGTTTTCCAGATAGATAGGTGTAAATAATTGGCATGTTGTCTTGGATAGTGAACATTTATTTGAACTGGGGAGTATCGAACAGGGGATCGAAGGATACAAATACAGCGAGCACCCTTGGGTTGCCGTGAAAAATCAGCGCGGTTCATTAAATTCACGAGAACGTTCTGCGTCGCCCTTCCGGTAAATATTTATGGACGCGAAAAAGCGTGAAGTCAGTGCCAAAGGGTCATGTCACTTCCGCAATGGAATTCAACTTTTTAAGATTGCGATTCCCGTTTGCCATATGTTCCATCGATTAATTTGAGAGTATCATTAATCAAGTCCGAAATATTCAAAACCAGTAAACACATTCAAATCAATTGCAGAGAAGAAGACAATGAAAAAGCCCGCTCATTGTTTCAGAAATAAAAATAAAACTTGCATAAGTGTTCGTAAATACATTATATTTTATTTATACAATCAAGATTACATTATTACCTAATCAGTGTTGTGATTCGATATTAAGCAGGCACCGAGGGTTTGCACCCTCTTGGCGCGAGCGGTGCCACTGTACAGAGGGGAGTGCAAAAGCATTCCGCAATAGGGTCTTGGGTAACCAACTCGTGAAATTCAATTATCGAGTCTGATTTGGGGGTGGGCTCTGATAGCATTGTGGTGCCAAAGGGGTTGAAAGAAGGGACATTGTCGTTTGCATGACAGGCTAAAGCGATAACTAAGTAAGACTACTGCTACACGTAAGAATGGCTATTCAAAACAATTCATCTTAAATTGTGAATTAATTCTTCATCACTTCTTTGACAGGTATAATTAAAAGAGACATCTAGGTCGTTCAAAGGGTTAAAAAGTTGTTGTCCCCATTTAACTGTTTAGCAAAAAGCTTCATTGAAGTTAAACAATGCCAGGTGAAACATAAATTTAATTCAACATCTCTTTGAAAAGTCTTTTTTTAAAAGAACTGCTAGATGCTTAAAAGTTTTGAAAATTATTCCTTCTTAGTTTCAAACAGAATAAAGATTTTTGCTAGGTGAAATAAGTAAAGTTCTAGCTAAAAAATAGTTTAGATACCATATTTTCTAATATCGTTTGGATTGATTTAAAAAGAAGACACTTCTAGATAGTTAGAAGCTTCAAAAATGCGTTCCCTTAAATTTTAATCTAAATACAAGTTTTTGCTAGGTGCATTGAGAAGAACTTGAGCTAAAAAGTACTTTAGATATCTTGTTTTCTAATAATCTTAAAATTGGTTTAATTAAAAGACACTTCTAGATGGTTAGAAGATTTAAAAACTGGTTTTTTTAAATTGTATTCAAAACGAAGGTTTTCGCTAGATGAGCTGAATAGAATTTCGGCTAAAAAATACTTCAGGTACCTTTTTTCTAATAACTGTTTGATAAGTTTGATTACATGGCACTTCTGGATGTTTAGAAGCCTTAACCCTTTCAGGGGCGTTGGCACCTTTTGAAATTGTAATTTCTCGCGACTAACTTAATATTTTCACCTACAAAAAATTATGTGCTCTTCTCAAAGGTTCAAATAATGTATACCATTAATCAAATTAACTTTTTTTTATTGATACCACTGTAAAAAAAATATGAAATTATAACAAAACAACACCTGTCAACGGTGCTGCGTACTACTCGTATTCTTTGATGTTTTTCTTGAAAAACAATTAGGTATGTAAATATTTATGTTCTAATAACTGATATTAATGTTTATTGCACAATATAAAAAAAAACATAAAATGGCGGATTCAATATGGCGAACCTTAAATTGAAACTTTTTTTGATTTATACAAAAAATAGGTTATTATAGGTTTTTAGAGTCGCCAAACTCAAATTTGACATAAAAAAACATGTATACAAAATAGTAGATCCAATATGGTGAAACCAATATGGCGAATTTCAATATGACGGATCAAAAATATAAAAATATGTCAAATTTTATAATAAAAAAAATTTTACTCTAACAATTTGGAATTATCTATTTTTTTTAATCTTTTAGCCATCATATTAGATCCCTTATCTTGAAATTTAACTTTTCAACCTTTATTTCAAACTCAGTGACCTCGAAAATCTATAGAAATATATTAATAATTGAATTTGAAAGGTTTTTTTTACTTTTGGTCCGCCATTTTGAATTTTGATTTTGACCTCAAATTTGAAATCTGCGACCCCGAAAACTTATATGTACAAATCGGCATCAAGATTCGTTCGCAAAAATATCAAGTATCAGGTCATAGCGTAGTACAAGTAATTGATAGTTTACATTCTGTCAATGATCGCAAAATGAAAGTTCTTTATGAAATTCATAGTCCTCTTATTTACCTGTAATTCTTCTATGACAAATTTCCTCATTGCGTAATAATTGAATTACAAAAAAGTGATTTAAAAAATTTTAAAGTAGCAAAGAAATTGAATTTATCCAATATTCCATACACTATAGTTAAATGTCTTAATTATACATCAATAAGCGTGATTTATAAAACTAGTTTTACCGACAATTTTATAAATCGAGAAATACCAATTTATAAAAAGCGCAACTCTAGACGTTCAACTTTAGAATGTGCTATGTCTTTATAACCATTACAAGTGAGATTCAAAGAAAAACTGATCTCAGCCGATAAAGTGAAAGATATTTCCGTCGTCTTCTGTTATTTTTCAAAAAACCACGTTGACTAATACAAATCTATATTTTAACCTACTTGAAATAGATATTTCATAAAACCGAACTACTGTATATATTTTAATATCAATCATCTTCCAAACTTTCAAAATCGATTTTCACAAAACGACGTTTTTGAAAATAGAACATCTGGTTCTGGGCAAGCGACATCATTGATTCATTTATTCAAAAAATTTGAAACTAAATTTTGTTCATAAATGACTCAGTCGTGTCAGACAAACAAGTCACTCGTTTGTACTATTTTCAATGTAAGGAAAGGTGGAAGTTTAGAACTTAAAGGTGAAAAATTCTTAAATATAACTAAAGTAGTTTCTTACCGTCTGTGTAGATGTCTCCGTGACAGTCATAAATTGACAGGTCGTAACATTTTATCATCCCGGTTTTATCCCAAATTTCGATAAACGTTTTCTGGGCATTGTCCACAGTGTTTTGACGGAAGATTGCTTTTAGGGAATCGTCCTGTGTGGAACAGCTTGCGATTCTAAAAAAAAACACAATAAAAAGGATAAAACCACTTTTCTTATCTCAAAACTTTTTATCTTTAACAGTCGTTACATAATTGTTATCGTACTCAGTGCTAACATCCGCTGGAAAACTCTCCACAATGGGGTTGAAATCAGCATCCAGACTGATGTCTTGAAAAAATTTTTGCTTTGTTTTTTTCACGAGATTTCGTTGTGACCACAAACATTGTATGGTGATGCCACTTCGCAATATTTCCGAGATTTTTGCAGAAGACAAAACTGGAAGTTTTGCTATTGCTTTGTATATGTTTAGCACAGCATCAATCTACAACAAAATCCATTACTTTTTAAAAAATGATAGTTTTTTTTTAAAAAGTTATTTGTTAAGAAATTAAGTTGTTTTTTTTAGAAAACGCAGTTACTTTTCTAAAAATGTCCGCTTTTTTTTACAATGTCTGAATTAAAAATAGTGTTGACCTTTGCAAATGCCATCGTGTCCTTTATACTTTGGTCAGGACTCTATCATCAGTTCCTAAATCCCGCTGGAGACTCCTAAGTTTTTCTGGCTTCACTCTCTGCACAGAGAAAAAGTTATAAGGATTTGCACTTTTTTTTGTTACTATAGAGCAAAGCCCCGTCGAAATCGCACTGACCGTTCATCGACGCTTCTCGGAACGCGACTAATGAGTTCAAGAGCAAGTATCTCAAATAAAGTATTGCTAATTTTAATTGAGTACCCCGGTAAATTTTATTCAATGACTCGTCAAAGTGACGAGTGACAATGAAATTGCATTCTTCTCAGATGACAGCGTAACATTATCTCGGTTATAAATAATATACTTCATATGAAACATGAGAATAAACAAAGAGAGAGATAGACTTTATTTTAGCGTTTTCAGCTAATTTGTTTTACAAAACTAAATATATATAATTTCTTTGAATGTATCATATCACATTCACACATATAAAAATACATAATAATTTAAATAAATAACAAAGTAGAAATAAATAAGCTAAATAAATAGATGGCACTAAGAGACGGACAAATTAAATTAAATCAGAACGGACACAACACAATTATAATAAATATCAGTAAACAAATAAATAAAACATTTAAATAAATACATTTAAATAATTAAAATCGGGTCAATTGGTCCGCGGTCTAAAATGATTCATAAGTCGTCATCTAAATGCATCTACAGATGGCGCAATTTTCAATTCCTCGGGGAGTTCATTAAACATTTTAAATCCTCTGTACATTAATGTTTTTTGAGCATCGTAGGTTCGTTTAAAATATGATTGCTTTGCCGAGTTACCCTTCCGCTCAAATCGCCTACATATTGCACTTTACTACATAATTCTGGAGTAACATCTCCATTTTTTATTTTATAAATTAAAATTAAAACATTTCGCTTTATTCGCTAGCATATTGCGCGTCAGAGTATAAATATCGCAGTGCAGAATTCTGTGCATGGCTTTGTTCTGCAATATCTGCAATTTCTCTATTTCCTCCAAGTTGGTATAGAGGAGCAATGTTCCATATGCGGAGCGATCATGTTTTTGTAAATTAGGTTTTTTGTCCAAGACCCAACAAAATTGTCAACCTTCTCTGTTCAACAAATCTAACTTACCACCAAGAATACCTTCCACATATGCAACATATTTTTCAAACCTTAGATATTCGTCAAGATATACACAGAGATATTTAATATTTCGAGTCCTCACAATTGTGTCATTTTGTGTCATATATCGTATTGTCAAATTTCTATTGTTTCGTAACTGGTCATTTTTAAAAATCATATAGAATGTCTTTTTGTTATTAAAATCATACTGTTACTGCTCATCCAAGTGGCTAATAGAGATTGCAGCATTTAGAGAGAGAGAGAGAGAGAGAGAGAGAGAGAGAGAGAGAGAGAGAGAGAGAGAGAGAGAGAGAGAGAGAGAAAGAAAGAGAGAGAGAGAAAATAAATAATCTAAATTACTTTTAACATTTATTGTATAATAAAAATAATCCTTAAAAATAAATTAAAATTTAAATATAGAAAAAAGTAATATATTTCAGTTTTTTATAAAACACTTAATGTTCCAAATATGTTTATCTATATACATGTCTAAAATACAGGTTACCTTACAGTTACAAATATTATTTGTAATTTAAAATACAAATAGAAAGAATTTTTTGAATTTACGTTCAATTTTAACGGTTTTTTTGAGATGAAACAATTAAGGAGGACAAAGTTTTGTGTTTATTTATATTCTGAAATAAAAAAAGAAATAAAAACCAATTGTCATGAATGTAAATTTACACATTACAAATGTATAATTATTCAAATAATGATCATTTCTATGACTTTCACAAAGTAACATTTGGTTCTCGACAATTATATATTTAAAATTGTTAACTATTTAATGGAAACAATTAAATACTTGTTTTTAATGTCCTGATTGTTGCAGCTCAGCCAATTCATGGTCAATAACCCGGCATCGCACGATACTTTTTTTTATTGAAGTCTTTTTAATTGGTTGTCAAGTGGTTACGATGTAAACATAACCTAAAACCGCTCAGTGATGCCCTTTTAAGGACGAAAATTTGCGGTAAAATTTAGAAAATTCTGTTTTTCTTTTAGATAAAAATATGTACATTTTTGAAACAACAAAAATTAACAAAAATGGATTCGGATAATTCGAATTTTAATTTACAGTTCAGAAGAAAATATAATCAGAGATGTGCTATAGGTAAATATATAAGATATTTTATATTTTTATTTTGATTTATTGTTTTTTATAAATATTTGTTTTTTTAGGAAATGAAGTGAAATCCAGTTTGCTTTTACAAATTGCTTTTTACTGCAACATTTGGTTGTTACCAGTTTGGTCTCTAGTCATTTTGTACAATTTAGATAGAAAGGTAACAAAAAGATATATATATATATATATATATATAAGGTAGAAGCACCAGTTAGCCGATAGGCCCCTGCTATCGACATTTTTGTCATTATTTACAAAAAATAAACGTGTAATTATTAAAAATAAAATATTTAACGATAGCTTATATACAATTTAATATTTAATAATAATAACTTTTGGCATTGAAAAATCTGTATGTAGCTGTAAACAAAATATTTTTCAAATCTATTTTTCTATCTTTCGTTAAAGACCCTCATTTTTAACAAAATAGTATAGATTTTTTAGTTTTATGTTTTAATAATAAAATTAACATGTAACTTCTAAATATATAGATTGTTGAAAACATTATAACTTATAATAAAATATCCTAAAAAATAATAATTATTTCAATTTTCAAAGCTGTTGTCGTTAACTCGTGTTTGTGTTATTTTTTAATAACTAATGATACATTTATTAATTAGATAATTTTTAAATATATTTCACATTATATAATACCAATTCCTTATTAAATTCTGCATCATTTGTATATACTTATATAGTTGAAGATTGAATTGTCACAATAATATAGATTTTTAAAAAATCGAAAAGTCCTTAATCTATCTATAATTGGTGCTACTACCTTATTTAAGTTTAGATACATTGAAAATAATATTTTTTCATTTCCAGTACTTCGAGTTGTCCGATATATACAAATTTATCACAGTAGCAATCTTCATAGCAGTTTTTATTTTGGAATGTGTAAGACTCTACTTGGGATATTATGGAAATTTAGCTGAAAGGGTATTTTTAAATAATATAAAAAAATGAAAAAATTTTTATTTAAAAATAGGAATTTAAATGTGCCATTTAACAAACAAGATATTGGTTATATAATATATATTTATTTATGATCGAGTTTCTCGATCCTCTTCATGTCTAAAATTACATTAACATTTGTTAGTTATAACTAGAACTACAAAGGGACAAATTTGTCCCCGACAGAGTTTTTTATAAACAATAAGTGGCAAACTAATTTTTTTCTTCGACTAGAATATTTTGTATGACTAATAAAATCAATAGAACTTAAAATCTTCTATTATTTTTTTTGTAAAAAGGACAAAGAAAAAAGTGGAAACTGTTTACCAAATTCATTTATACTTTATAATTTAAAAAAAACTGCGAATACAGTCTAGATGGTTCCTTTCAAAATAAATTGAAAAAAATCGACTTATAAGAAATTAAACAAAATCGAGGGGAAAAATTTGCCCTCTTGGTAGTTCTAGAGTAAACAGATTTTCTGGTAGTTCTGATGTTAACATGAATAAAAATGATAAAACTTTAAATTTTTTACAAAAACTTACCAAATAAAAATTTACACAAACAAAATTTTTTTTGATGGTCAGTAGATTATTTTGTCAAATAGAAAATTACTAATAAAAAAAACTTAACTAATAGAATGTTCTATTTGGCTTTTCAAGAATAACTGAAATAATAAAATTTTGCTGGTATCAATGTTGGGTTTAAAAATATTTCTCAAATTATTGGGAAATATATATCTTTGAATTTAATTGTATCTGTCTGTAATTTTATTTTGTTTTTGTTGCTTTTAATATGAATCATTTCTGATACCAATCTTTTTCCTAATGTAAGTTTTTTTTTTATATTATAAGTAATTTTCTATTTGACAAAATGATCTACTGAACATCAAACATTTTTTTTTAAATTTTTCATTCAAAAAGTTTTTTAGCTTTTTTATAAAAAAATGTAAAGTTTTGTAATTACTGTTCATGTTAACCAATAAATTTTAATATAATTTTAGACATGAAGAGAATCGAGGAACGTGATCGAAACGTCGTCATAAATAAATAATTATATTACCAATATCTTGTCTGTTAAATGATACATTTAAATTTCTATTTTTAAATTGAAACCAAAACATATATACTCGAAATTAAATTAAATTTTAAATTATAGAAAAAATTTTAATATAGCTTATTATATTATAACTTTTCTGAATTTTAGATTCCCGAATTGGCGAGCTTTTGGTTAATTTCAACTCTACTGCAATTTCCTTTAGAATTATTTTTGGTTTTAGATTACAATACACTTCCTTACTTAAGTGACAAAATAATGAATGGTTTAGCATTATTTTGTCTAGTTTTTGAAATAATCACTGGAACTATGGCTCTAAAAAAGTTAGCTGACCATCATGCCAAAAAGTATATTATTTCTCAATTATATGGAATTGAAGAATAAATCAGAGAGAAAAATAAACAAACTTTTAATTTTAACTTGAAATTTTATTGTAACAAAATTTGAATACACAAATTACAACAAAATTGTATTGAAATAAAATTAATTTTCAAATTAAAAACTAGTTTTGACTGAAAAAAGTACGATTTACGGTTCTGGTATGAACGGTGTGTTTTCTGGTAAATTATTGTCCATATAAAATAAAAGGGTCAGTAATTTCTTTTGGAAATTGGTCATTTGTTCGATAATAACTGGTTCTTCATAAACAGTTGTACCGTTTGACAAAGCTTGGAAAAATTGTGTGCGAGTTAATCCGCCTCTGGATAAAATCTGAAAATCCGAAAAATTGGTCAAAAATATATTTTAACAATGATTATACACAAAAATCTTGATAATCTTACACCAAATAACTGTTGAGCTATCCAGTTATGATCCATTTCAAGTGAATCCTTGTAAGCATTTCTTAAAGAAATCGACAAATCGTCACCCAAATTGCCAGACTTATGCATCTTAATGATTCTTTTGAAAAAATTATGTATCAACTGTAAATTTCTAGATTAAAAAAGAAAATTGTTAATTGTATTACTTAGTTTGTTCAAATTTAATTGTTTTAAAACAAAATTTTTAACGAAAATTCTCTGTAAATTAAAAAGTACCTTCTGAGCCAAATGTAAGAGGTATTGACACATTTTGTTCTGTGATCGTTGCCATCAGTCATAACAATTTTGAAGAGATTAGAATATTTTTCTGGCTCATTATAGTAAAGTTTCGTCAAAACCTGAATGAACAAGTTTAGTAACTTAAAACATCTCTACATAAAAAAGCAAATTTTCTAGAAACTTACATCAAGACTCTTCTGCATATCATACTTGATGGATGCAAACACTTCTCCCAGTTTACCTGCGATTAGACATTAAAAAAGATATTCATAAAATTTCTGTTAACCTGAGTCCGAATTACTTACTGGTCAAACCAATGATTTCCTGACAGGCCGTTAAAAACTCTACAGTATCACAAAAATTGTCGTCTTTTACTGAAGGAATCTTCGGCAGTGTCATCTTTAATATAATAATTTTTTGTTTCCGCTAAATATTAATGTTTTACGTGACTTGACAGAAAACGGTTATCTTTTGTTTTTCAGAAACAAAGTGTTATTTTCAAAATGAAACTTAAAATAAATTGTGGAAGAAATAATTTGGTATATTTCTTTTTATATATTTCATCCTTTTACATATACATTTCGAGTTTACATAGTATTCTGTAATAGAATATACATATATTGTCTTTGAATAATGCCATGAAAATGAAGTAAGAAATGATAATACTGTACATTTAATCATTTCGTATTATATATATGCACTATATAATTCAATTTTTTTTTATTACTAATTCTTTCTTTTGTAACTTCAAGCTTCACCTGAAAAATCCTGTGCTTTATTGCGAAAAAAAGCCAGACAAAAAACAGCAAAAGCCTCTTCGATCAACAAAGAAGATAATTGAAATTTTCAGTCTCGCTTTACAATATTTGTTTTACATCATATTGTACTTGACAAAACTATAAACATACATTATATGTGTATGGTCAATTATAAATTTATAGCCCCAAGTTTTGCTCGTTGTTAGCAGTGGGTTATATTATTTTGATCTATTGACTTATTGCTACGAGGTAAGAAAGGACAAAATCTCTAAGAAAAATTTAAAAATAAAAACAATCAACTGAAAATATACATAAAAAAATATATCATTCTCTTGACTGACTATAAAGGACTAGTTTAATTAAGTAACTTAATAGGAACTATGTAGTATAACAAATACAATTTTTTTTACAAATCCTGTTCCCAAAATCTTGTTATAGTTAAAACTTGTAAGGAAACCGATGGAAACGGAATGTTACAGTTTTCCTGTAAGTTTTAATACATATCACTTTTCAACTCAACAAATACAAATGAGATCATCAAGTGGTTCAGTCACTGAACCTTCCGGTCTAAATTGTAAGTCAAAACCCTAATAGCAAGGTTTATGTAAATTTGATGTAAATCCAACCCCTCATTATGCATATACATAAATAGTTTACAACAAACAATTCAAAAGTAATTTAATGTACAATTTATTTCAAAACATATATCATTTAAATTTTGGTAAATCTTTTAAGACCATTAAAGGGAGCTACTTTGTGCAGTTCACAAATTTACCTATTTAAATATTTGCAATAAAATGTTGAATGCAAACTAAGTCTACAATACGGAAATTTACTCGTCTAGCATTTGCATATATTTAAATCTTAAAATTAAATAGAGATAATTATGTTATTACAATTTTATTTTAGTGCAAAGTTGAAAAACATGAAAATCGTGCATAAAGTAGCTCCATTTGACGGTAGTCAAAACCATTTAAACTAAAGAGTTTATGCTCATATAGTTTGTGCTTCATTTCAATTGTATTAGTTATTTTGTACTGAAATTACTTGTATCATCAGGAGAAAAAATATAAATTTCAATACATTTTCGAGGTGTAGTAATTATCTGGAACACTAGATAGCTTGCTATGACTCCGGATAAACCAATAGAGCTGTTTATGATATGATCAGTTGTATTACGATGACATATCAGAACTTCTTGTTGTAATAGATACGTTGTTGTAATCGTGAACTTTTTGTTTGTAAACGATTTATGTAAATACTGCAGATTAATGAGGAGTCACATTTTGGTAAACTTTATATACATCATGCAAGGCTATTAGGGAATGCAATTATTCCTAGAAAGACGTCGGAAGGTGGTATTTTAAAATAGTTCCAATGGAGTCTTCGGCAACAAGTGTTAGTGATGCAAAGCAGTGGTGCGGAGGAGGAGGAAGCAGAGCTTCCTGGGGCGGCCGGTGTCCGGGATACTGTCGAGATGTCACAACCATTCCACTTGAAGATTCGCGAAGTTCTACAACTCGTATGCCAAATCTCGAACGAACTATGTTCCTAAAAAAATAATATTAATATTGTAATAATATCTGATTTTCTTTATTCCTTGTACTTTCCCAAATATAATATATTAGTAAAACTATTATCTAGTATAATAGTACAAGTAATATTAGTACTTTATAGTATAATAATAGTACTAAATAGTATGATAATAATATAAATATAGTATAATAGTATGGAATGATCGATGTCACTAGCAAATTTCTTGTTTTAAATAATGCATATCATGTCTGATAGTATTTCTTTACTTGAGTCTATGGTTTGAGAGTTATAATTTTATTGGACATACATTTTTGAATTTTATTTAGTATTCATGTAATTAGATCTCAGGTCTGTTGGATTTAAGAATAAATATATATATATTTATTAATTTCAGTTTATATTACAAAACCCAGAGATAGACGGATTTGCTTTCGTACAACACTCATTCTTTTCAATCTGTTATAATTTTTCTTACCTACTGTTACAAAATACACAATTCTTTTCTCTTTCCTGTTTCCAGTACTTGTTTTTAATTTCCAAATTTCCCACTTCGGCCCTCGCAATCAGGCTTGCTTTGTCCCCCACATTTCTAGTTTTTCTAACCCTATTTCCCTCATAAAAGAATAAATATAGTACCTCTTCTGTTCATATTCCAGATCACTTTGCACCGCAAGATTATCCAAATCTTCGTTGAACCACCTATGGAACGCGAGCATGGCCGCGCAAGAGGCACTCCAGAAGGTTCTGTCTGACTGCAGAGGCACGGCTTTGGCAGCCAGTGTTTTGCTAAAAGATCTATTCAGTTCCGGACTGGCCGGGGCAGACAGTCTCCCAGGCAAAGACCTCGCGACATTTCCCTGGGAAGCCGACCTGGATGTTTCTGACAAAAGTCTTCCTCTCCTAGGACTGACCATCATCGTGTCCTGAACAGTGACCGTCACACTGAGCGGTCTGCTGATCGCCACCGTGGTATGTTGGGGATCTCTTCTAATAGGGTTCCTATTGGTGTCTATTCCAGCGGCTCCCACGAAGACCCTGTCCACAAAGTCAAATCCCCTGCCCATGATGCCTTCGCGCGTATGGCCCAGGTTGAATGTGTGTCCCAATTCGTGCAGCACCGAGCCCAGCGTGGTCGCCAGACAGCCACCATGGGTGCCTCGGTAGTTGCTGTCGTCCATTAGCTGTTCGGTGTCGATGATGGTTGTGTCCAAAAAACGAGGCAATACCTGGGCCATACACGTGGGCCACGTGTGCAGACACGCCGAGCCGAACAGGGCCAGGCCACCACCGCCAAGAGCCGCGTGTCCCTGGGTTCGGGCCAGCGTGTCTTCGTGGGTTCGCGGGTTGGGGGCGCCTCGGTACCTCGTGCATGAGAGAAACGCCAGGTACTTGCGGTCCTTCGACGCCAGAGGGCCGCTCATCAGCTCCCGGCCAATCAGCTCCCAGAGTTCCCGCTGCGACATCTGCCGGGCCTTGTCCACGTGCAGAACGCTGTGCATCACTAGACACTCGGGACCGTCCAGGTCTCTTTCCAGTTGGAAGCATTTGCGCCCGTGGCCAGCTTCGCGTAATTTTTCGGCGGTCAGAGTTTGGAGGAGACGAGCGCCTAAGCCTATTCGGGTGGCGGCACTTTCTGGGGAACGGTCTTCTCTTCTTGGACCCTGATAGAAAAAGAAGAAGAATAATTATTGGTTGTGTTTAACATATTTGACAATTAAAATGGCAAAGTATTCAAACTCTAGGTCAACCTTTTATGAATGATCATTATCATATGTCTTTAACCGATTTCCGAAGATCGACAGAAAACGTCGTCTGTTTCACAGTTCTCTACTAATGTGTGTGACCAATAAAATCGGAAAATTATCTGTCCTTTCCTATTAGAAAGAAATAACAAATGCCTATTGGCACGCTGATCAGCTGTTCATATCAACGCCGCCATGACACCTTCGGGAATTGGTTAAATTATAAATGTAGGTTCTTCAATTTTTTCCAGTTTATCACAGTTAATTTTAAAAGTGTGTATATACAGAAAACTTAAAACTTTTTACAAAACTAACTATTTAAGTTAAACGTATTAAATTCACAAAAATATTTTATAATTTAATGTACAAAGTTTGATTTATACCCCAAACACTTACATAATACAACACTTGGTTATCATTGTAACAGTTTCAATAACAATAGACAAATTAAAAACTTTGAAAACCAATTTAATCAACATAATTAAATATTAAAAAAATGAAAATTAAGTTTATCAACTTAAATTGTATGCTTTGATGTTTAGCATTTAATTCGATAATAACTCAAAATGTATATAGAGGTCATTATAATTTAGATGACAACATTTCTGACCTGTGAAAGAGAGAAGTTGTAGTCAGATTAATATGTTGATGTAAATTAACATATATTGTTATAAATCTGTTAAAAAACGAAGTAAATTATAAAATAAATGTATATATTTGTATTATTATTCTAATGAAAAATGTGTTAATTAGTAAAAAAAACTTGATTATTTCAGGTACTATGTCATCATATGGCTTAGTGCACCTGACAAGATCCTGTTGAAAGAAAACTGTGAGCTGAAAAACATTAAATAACATAACTGCTTGGTTATCTGTGTGAAAAAGATATGATTTCTTAAGGTAGGACCGGACTTTTTTTTAACTCTTTGTATTAATAACCCAAAAATGATGTAAAACAATTTTTCAGTTTTTTGCCTATATTTCATATTTTATATTTTAGATGATGAAAATATTTACAGGTGTTGAAAAAGTCTATTTTCACTTAAAAAAGTAGCACCAATTAAAGCAATTACTATTACTTTGTTTTAATAACAATAATATATTATCAAAAACTATAAAACAACTATTTTAAAACCAATTTAAAAATTATAATGTCAATAAAATACCTGTAAAAAGAAATCTTTGTTATAAATTTTAACGTTATGTTCTCTATATTAATATTTTAAATTGCCAAATTTTGAATAACTCGGACTATCTAGAACTTGAGATATTTAATTCCAAATTTTAAACAAATACATGGCTTATATATTTATGTATATATATCATATTTGCCAAACTTTAAAGTCAAATATCTTGGCTTCTAGGTAGGCCAGCAATTCCAAATTTTGACACATAATGCAAAAATACTTTTCAAACAATTATGTTAAATTTTAACGAGTTCTGACGTTTAGAAGCTCACTCAGGTCCTGCCTTAAACGATTAATGGTCTGAAATGTCCATAAACTAACGCCATCTGTGCAACTCTTTTACCTTACATCAAAGTGTATCTGAATTTAAGTTTGATACTTAAGGAGGGGGGATGAGACTCTAGTACTTAATTTAAAATTAATTATTAATTAAAGGCTTTCAATTAGAAAGGAAATATCGAGCTCCGCCGAAAAACATCAATTAAGATAAAAAGGTGGATTCAACCCCTGCCGATTTAAAAAAATCATTAAGATAAAGATAGTTTGAACTCCATCCAAGTTTAAAATAACCAGTGTATAGATGGTGTATTTGAGTGAAGTTTATATTTTCTCGTAAATAATTTTCAATGTTTTTATTACACCTAAAACTTTTGCCGTTATAATTTTTGCATCTCAATCAGTTACAATTAAATTTCATCCCAATGGAATTCACTGAAATTCTAAGTCAAAATGGTAAACCTTTATTAGTGAATAATAATAATTTTAAAGTTTACCATTGTAAGAGAAAATAAAAATGATTGGTATGTTTGGCGATGTGTTCAAAAAAAGTGTTCTTGTAAAGTGATGTCTCAACTGTCTTAATGACTTTTCTAGCCTTATCAATTTCAGCGGAGTTGATATACGCCCAATTAGAGTTTTAATTTCTTTACCTGAAAATAGCCATCGTGACCAGAACAAATGACATACACCGGGGTGACCCGCAATCTTGTGTGCCTAGGCTCGTGTACCAGAGTAATTCTTTTTTTGAAACTCCCAGCTTCTAGTTCGAGTTTGTTAACACCCCGTGCCAGGTCCACGAGAACCCGGAAGTCTCCGTTGACGACGGGCCACTCGGCGGTTGAATTTTTGTTGTGACCTCGGACGTTGATGAATGAACATGTCACCGGTGCTTTGCCGCAGATCAACGCGAGACTGTAGTTTATCACTTCACCGTCGACGAAATTTTTTATCACGATCCCCTCTTGGTTGCCATTGGCAAAAAATCCTCCGTACCGATGATTGTCAGTCAGAGTAACTCCGGCTAAAACCTGCAAAAAATTTAATTGAACTTGAAATAGAAATTTAATATTAATAATTGATGTAATTGGTTTGCTCGATAAAATCATTAAAAAATTGTATTCACTTGATTAAAAAAAATTGATTAACTCTCAAATTTTCTTTAGAGGAATATAAGTTTAATGTAAGAAAATTTCATCAAGTAAAGTAGTTGGAATGAAAAAGTTAATTCAATAAATTCATAAATTTGATTAAACAAATGGAAATAAGCTGATCTCTAAGTTATTATGTTAATCGAAAATTTTGCATGACTCAGATATTGGCATATATAAGTTACAAGTAATTTCTTAAAAACTTGTTTCTAAATTTCAGAAAATAACAGAAAAAAAGAAACTTAATTACATCTACAAAAAATATTTTTAATTAATTCAGCCAAAAGTACGTAATATTTCTGTTAACTTAAAATTAAAAATCATCCTTTTAAATTCAAATCATTCAATTTTCAGATCTTTGATGAAATGCACTCGTATGGCTGGAAAGTGCTGCACCCTGTACTCATTCAACGAATTAACACGCTAAAAGCACGTCGCACAGACCTCGCCTTCGTACTGCAGTGAAATAATTACACCCGAGAAGTATCGCGTGACAACAAAAGTTTCAGAAACTGGCCTTCGTAGAGCGATCCTCGAAATCGCCGGTTACGTCAGCCCTGGGTTCACTGCATGGGCACACTACCTAACTCATCAAGCCAACCAATGAAACCTTTGCACTTCAGATAAACATAAAAACGGTTCAAATCTTCACCCAAAATTCTATTCACGATCACTTGCAATCTACCTTTTCATCATTAAAGTAAATTTTCCCTTGGAATTGTTCAAGATCACTTGACACTGGACAAAAGAAAATGGGATTTGGTGTCATCAGCAGAGAAAGACTGAGGGATGTTAGAATTGCCTGATACTTTTGTTTTCATTTTGCAAGGTTTTGATTTATCAGAAACTGCTTTCAGGTGAAGTCTTACCATTTTGCGGAAGATGCGATGAAGATATTAACAAGAAGAGGGGGTGAAGAGAGAGAGACACACACGTTATCACGGCCAGCCGGCTCCGGACACGCGGAGAAACTGGCAGCGCCGTGATACGCACGGCGGTTCAAGGTACTAATAGGCTTTACTGCGGCGATGCATGCAGACGCGCACCCGCACTGCCTGACAGGCGGCTTCCGCCCCCTACGTCCTGTCATTAGCTGCAGATAATTGTCCTTGTGCGGCAGCGATCTTGAACTAGGGGATGAAACTGTGATTGATATCGTCATCGCAGACAATGCATCTAGTAATATTGATTAGCAAGAGACAATACTTACACCGCGTTACAAATTTCTACTCAAATTGTAGCCTTTAAAATTCGTCTATGTCATTTTTTAGAAAATTTTTTCAGGAACACAGTCGTTTTTTGATTGCAAAATTTGCTTATTAGATACAAGTTTTACTCAAAATTCTTTGGAATCAGACGTGGGTCCTTTTTGTTCTTTTAACTTACATCTTCAAAATCTTTCCAACAACACGTGTCCATCAATTCCACAGTAACACTTGTTTTATTGCTTTGTTAGGAGCAGTAATATCTGCGGATAGAAAAAAAATCTATTGACAATTTAAGGTAAGTTAAATGTATTATAATTACATTTATAACTTTTACCGATGTGAACATCATATTATTTTCAATTCAGCACAACATTTTACATAATAAACATTTAAAACTGACCTGATTTTAAAATCAATGTAACACGGTGTTATGGATAACAAGTGTCTAGAAAAAGAGTCTTAAATATCAATTTAATAAGTTGCTGGTGATATTAAATTTGTAGTATCTTCACAGCCAATTTGTTTGAAAATGATTTACTTGTTTGAGAATACCACGAAAAACGTATTTCAGAGTAGCAGTTAATTTTGGATAACAGTAATTTATTAAACTAGTTGCTTATAATTAAAACATTGATTTAAATGATTAGTTGAATTGAGTTTATCTTTTTTATTGCCTATAATTTTCATATTTATCGTAGTATTTAGTTTCAGCAATTACACAAAAGCAGTTTAATTTGACATCCGCAGTTAGAATCGTTTTTATTTGCAGAAAACAAATAGACCCATTTAACTTCTGCACACAAGTACCATTGTTTTGTTCATCTCGAGGGTTGCAATGAGCTATCTCCCTTTTATCTTCGCATAGATGATTATAGACTTGTTTGAAAAGAGTTATTAACTTTTAGTAAAAAACGAATGATAAAACAAAAAACGTTACTTTAGTACGAAATTGTGCAAAATCATAGATAAAAGGTCAACAATGATATAACACTTTTTTATTTACGAGTTTTTGCAGAGCAAATAAATTTGCAAGACCTCGATCATAAATATTGTGCAATCAAACTCTTTACGTGCATTAGTTCAGATTATATAGGTTTAAGCTCAAAGTGAAACCGTATTTTGTCGCATGTCAATACAACACTTGAACTACGACGTACAAGTGTAGATACTAACAAAGTTCATGGGCAGAATTTTAGAGATTCATATCAACATTTTGTATTGAATAACTTTTTACTTAACAAAAAAGAAAAACTGATAATAGTGAAATATAAATTACTGATATCCAAAATTGTATTTGTTGAAAACACTTTCAAACGTAAAAAAGTAAAACTCAAATTTAAAGAGGTAATACTAAAAATTGGTTCAAAGTATAGCTTTCAAGGCTCTAGATGTAAGTCGACGAGGGGTGTTGCTCTTGAGATATCAATCAGTCCTCTGGCGGTGCATCCAAACTTTATTGATAATCATGTTGTCAGCCTTAATGTTGACGGATGTTTCAACCTCAGGTCGAAATCTCCTTCTTTCTCTTTCCGTGATAAATGTAAAATCTCGTTCAACGTCCCTTTCAGCCGTGCGAAAAATTGTCTAGAAACCTTCGCTCTCTAATTTTGCGATGCCCGAACGAGTTCCCCGAATATTAGGATGACCGTGAGAAGAACCCAGAGTGGAGTTCTTTTTTTATTGTCATATTTTAACAAATACAAAATTAACGTTAACAAATAAGCCACTGCGCTTCTGCTTTCCTAGATTCAAATGAATAAATTGATCACAAATTAACATTCGATAATAACAAGCAAAAAAAAAGGTGCGGATAA
Organism: Idris sp. 1 HC-2018; assembly: GCA_022817325.1. Lineage (NCBI taxonomy): Eukaryota > Metazoa > Arthropoda > Insecta > Hymenoptera > Scelionidae > Idris > Idris sp. 1 HC-2018. Next base: position 23,995 of record JABFPM010000093.1, read on the forward strand.
ATGTACAGGTTTGTTCGCAATGTTTTCTCTTTTTATTGTTCGCAATTGCATGAAATGGCAACTCAACTTGCGATGTCTCCTTCGCGGGCGTTGAACCCAGCGAGTTCTCGTGAGTGCCACTCCTCTCGTTCATAATTCCTGTAGGCTTTCATTGGCGGCTAATCTTTGCGCGAAGGGAAAATCGTGCCAGTGGGTCACGGCAGATTGTACAAACGAGTAAATAGGTGCACTTTTCTTCGTGCACTTTCCTTCGACACGAGGGAAACTTTATTTCTCCGTCATTTCAGGAGTATCTGTAATCAGCGCCGGCACACACGTGAGCCAATGACAGAATCCTCCTGGGATGTATTATTTCGTTTTCTTTGCATTGTTATTCGAAAGCTACAAAGAAGATAAGAAGAAATAAAGATATAAACAATTGTCTTATAATTGCAGGCTCAAATTTCAACCGGGTTACAAAGTTGAACTGTCATTTGCGAACTTTCGAAAATGATTTTTGTAAAACAAGACAATTAAGTTGATTGTTCCTTTAAAATTTGCCGCGGACTCGGGGCAGCTTGACTCTTCATTTCGATCAGGCCATTTGTCTTTGTGGCAGACGAGCAAGCGTGTCAAGGTCACAAGAAAATTGGCGAACAACCGCGCCAGGTACGGTGTCGCGTTTTTCGCCCGCGATGTGTACTGTCCTTATGCGGTATTCTCATTATGTCCGTGATAACTTTTGATGGCATTCTTGTTAAATGTAATTGCATGCGAACTCGCGTGATTCATGATCTATATCAATTTTTCTTGAACTCAATACTCTATTCCTTTGATATATACAAATTGAAATGATGATATTTGTTTTAGATGAATAATTCTGGAAGGTCATAGCAGTGTTAATAAAAAAGTCAATTTTGCAAAAATAATCTCTATTATTTGTTACTAATTAATTTGATTAAAATTATCATACAAGATAATGGGAATTTGATTTTAAGGTCAATACTCTCGAAGAAACTTTTTGAACATAATTTTGTATTTATCTTTTTGTTACTACTTTTGGCACAAGATCAAATTATTTATTGAATTGCAAGTTAATATTTTGTTGCATTTTTTACAGATAAAGGTTTCTTTGTTTATTTTTAGTTTTATCACTATGAAGATGAGAAAATTAAACATTGTTAATCTGAAAATTTCGTAATAATAAAAAATGTCAAAGAAATTGTTGCAGCTTATTGAGAAGTACCTCTCAAGCATATTTAATATTCTGAGTGCGTTTTTTCTGGCCTCTGCTGGAGTTTCAAATCCTGTGATATTGAAATTCCAACATCGTCGCCGCCAGCTATTGGCTGTCAGAGTGTCGCAGGATCAACAGCTCTCGGGAATCGGTCCAAGAAGACGGCTCTAAGAAATATATACTTTTTTGCCAAGCTACACGTCTTCGTTCTTTATTGACTTTTTAGGTTCGCCGATTATGCAACACCTAAAAAACAGCTTAAAACAAATCAATTGCATTAAAAAGAAAGTATGTGAAATACTTTACCTGAATAAGAACCTAAAACAAATGGATAGTATCATTAAATCAAAGTAGTTAACATCTTTTTCCTAAAAAGCAAATAAGTAATATCACCTAAAACAAATCAAATTTACATATTCCTTGCAAAGAGCAATTCAGTTTGAAATAAAAAATAATTTGATTCACCCTAATTAACAATATCCAAGATGAAAGCTCGTTCTGCAATTTCTAGAAGAAACTCGATCCTAAACAATATCTAAAACAAAATGAGCGAAAGTTTCAAACGTCCTTAAAACGTCACTATTTTTTGACGAGGGTCAAGTGCCGATAACTAGGACGATTGCAAACATAAATAAAAGTATAAAATCGCCAATCAAATAACCGGATGATTTTTCTCAATGAAAATATTGTTCAGTACTGATGAAGTCAGGAGGAAAGACAAATTTGTCCTTGTTTGTCGTTCTCTTTGCATTGTCTTGTTTTATTTTTCTAAAATTTAACATCATTGATACCGATAAAAGGTGGAGGAGATATCGTATGAAAAGCTATTATCGCAAACGCTTGGAGATAGTAGGCCAACTTTCGAGATGACAGTTTTATCTACATGCATGTTACATCTATTGCACGGCGAAACACACATCGCGAGTTTGTTTTCCCCGCGTATAACTTTAATCCTTGTGGGAATGAAAGAGATAAAGACTCCCGACTATTTGCGGCAGTTCGAACATAATAAATACGCGGACCAAAGAGAAAATGTCCGCGTGAAAAGGCCGATGTCGTCTTTGCAATTGGATTTATAACTGATCACTTATATGTGCTACCAAGACTAAACCTAAAAATGAATTAAAACATTTTCAAGGAAAGCTTATAAGAAAAGCAAAAGCTAAAATAAAAGATCCTCTTTAACTTCGTCTTCATAGGATGATAGTTGTGCTAAATAATCAGTGGAAAGCAATCAGTTTGTTTAGAAAATATTTTCTCTATTTGTTGTTAAGTGATGGAAAAAAGCTGAACAGTCTTACAACTTGTTTTCTTTAATGTTTTATTATGTTTGCTGTAAAAAGTGGGCTGGTTGTTTTAAGATTCAAGCAAACAATAGCTATTGCCGAAAATGTAAAGCTTTTTGCCATAAAAAAAGTTAATTATCAGAATTACAGTGTGTTTATTAAGGTATTTCTCAGTTGTAGGCGTTTTTCTGCCAAATAAGCTAAAGTGAAACAAAAACGTTTCTTGTAATAAAGCAATAATGTATGTTTTTTTCAGATTTTAAATCCGCTTACTTTTTAGAAAAATCCAAATTGGAGTTACAGTTTTGCTTATATTGACGCATAGCTTAGGAGTATCATTGAGAGACCAAACTTGTAAACTTCACATATAATTTGTATACTTTTTGAATTTCATTGTATAGTCTACACATTTTCACAAGTAAGTATTGTATACGAAAGAATTTTTTAAGTTTTTTACAAAGTATTTTGCAAGTTTTACGAATTATTTTGTAAATTTTTTACTCGTTGAAATGTATATTATTTTTCAATATAAATTGAAAAAGTTAGGCGATATCAATATATTCTTCATAAATAGTTATTCGTTAAATTTAAATAAATTTAATTTAAATTATTTGTATCTTTGATACAAAAAATAGAAAATTTTTGAGGTTAGATTAATTAGAATGATTATTATACATGTGATACGAACCATAAAATAAGAGCAATAAGAAAAAAATATTTAAATCAAAATTACTTTTTAATTATTTCGTTTTGGATGTTAACAAACCTAACTGAAACATTTTTTGTACACAATTAAGGTGAAATATCAGTGCTAAAATCACATAGTCATTTTTTTGTAAATTACATTATTACCCCGTGTTAAAGGTTTCCAAAGATTCTCAATAAAAAAAAATGTTATTGGAATACTTTGGGAATAGTGTCCCCGAAAATTCCCAAATAATTTGGGATGTTTCTAAATAGAATTAGGAATCCCCCCCTCCAAAAAAAACCAATTTTAAATATTTCTTAAGACTATGTTAAACAGTGGATAAGAAGTTTTTAAAATTCGAGTAGCCTACAATTTTTCCGCTAGATGTCTCACACTTTGAAACAACTCACAAAAAAATTGCCACTAAAAAAGTATAAGATTACCTGAAGTTTTTGGTTCTTTACGAATTATTCACCATGTTCTTACAATGCTAAAAACGTTATTTTAATTGCAATGTTATTGCAATGTTATTTTTATTTGTTATCTTTGTTCTTATACTTGTATATAAGTTTTATTTTAATATTTCCCAAATTTCTCAATATATTTGGAGAAATTCTCAAACTCTTTAAGTAATTACTTAAAATAAATTTAATAGATTTCTAATCTACTGGCATTACAATTTGGGAAAAGGCTTAATTCTATTTAGAAACATCCCAAATTATTTGGGAATTTTCGGGAACATATAACAATAAAAATTTTAAAATCGAGCTCTTATAAGCTTTTTTTTGCCATTAAGAAGAATCAAAATTTATTTAAAGAAGTAATTTTTACAGCAAATTCTTTATAAACTTTTGGAACGAAATTTCAAGAAGGTAAAGATTTTCTCTTGCACAAGTTTACGAATTTATTGGTATACAAACAATTCGTACGAATTCGGTTTCTCAGTGCAGCGCCACCATATAAACATGACACACACATTTTTTGTCAGTACTATTTTATATCTCTTTTATATTCTGAACTGCGTGTCAATATAAGTATAAAATCAAAATTCTGTTTTGGATTGAACAACGTTTTGTTTAAATATTAGGTTAACCGTAAGAAAACTATTTCATCTGATAAATACCTTTAAGCACGTCTCGAGTATTGAATCCAATGCCGATTTCACATTTATACATTGTCAACTCTAATGTTGCATTAATCCACTGAAATTGGCTTACAATACTGTTTTGCATTGATACCAACACTAAAAAATTTCAGTCTTGTTAAACCAATACTGACCCTCAACCACAGTTTGGTGCTGCCAAATCGTATTTTAATTTTTCTCCCCGTAGATATCAAAAAAGAAAAATAAAAGGAAGCAGAACCATCAACGGGTTGTGTCTCGCGGAAAATTCAAAAGTCGTCGCCCCTGCTTAAGAGTCGTCGAGCGCGAGTTGCACTTCTCTCGCGAGGTTAGCGACCGTGAAAGTACTCCCTGCAAGTAGGTCGGCCATTTTTCAAAATCATTGCGACGATTGCGTGCGCCCACAATCGACCTACATCGATGAGGTCGTTGAGCCCTCCTCAGTTTCCTCGTTCTCTTCTCACCTTCCTCAACGACCTCGCAAGGTGGGGCGCAGAAGAAAGAAAGTGCAATCCCCTAAGTGTTCTCTATTCCCCCCTTTTCCTCTAGATGCACACCCTCGTCTATGAAAGATTTTTTTTCAAACATTGTGAGTTCCTATTTGTGGTCATTAAGAATAAGAAAAGGACCTCTTTTAAATGCTGGGTCGTGCTCATCTCTCGAAGAAATCGGCAATTTTTTTTTTGTATCCCGAAGCACTTTTTTCGGGTTCATTTGTTTTGCAGCGAGGCGCCACTTTCTACGCCGAGCAAATGAAAGTTGAACCCAGATCTGGGGTGATAAAAATAACAATTTATGGCGAAGACGCCGGGTTTATGGCTCGTGAGGCAATTTTTTTCGTCCTTTCGATGATCCTAGAGCTGGAGAAAGATTCAAGAGTGTGAGATGCTAGGATCCAATTTTGGTTGTGAAATCAGAGAAATAATTGCAACTGCGGTAGGACCCATACAATTTTATTTTTTCTTAGATAAAGTTTTAATTAATGAAATTGAATGTATCTAATATATAACCTAATTGTTTGTAATGATTTAAAATATGACCTAAAAGATGACTGTGTGGTTATTCAAAATATAACCTAAAATAGCTTATGGTTGCCTAAAATATAACCTGAAATTATGATTACTTATTGTCACCTAAAATATAGCTTAAAATTATAATTACTTGTGGTAACCTAAAACATTCATGGTTATCTACAATATAACCTAAAATAGCTTATGGTTTCCTAAAATATAATCTGAAATTACGATTACTTATTGTCACCTAAAATATAGCCTAAAATTCAGGCACCTGACAAACCTTTCATTCACCATGAAATACCAAATTCGTTGCGGAAAATTTTTGGAAAAGCCCAATCAAAAACTTTCCTCTAAGCCAAGTTTGGCGAAAGTTTGGAATTTTTATCCGTGAATCCTCACCATACTTTCGCCATACTTAAGAATAAGGAAAGTCCGGCATTTTCTCATTAATGAGACTTTTCCCATACTGTTACACTTTCCTCCCTACTTTCCATTTTTATTCGCTGTTGTATACGTTCAAAATACTAAAAAGAAGAATAATAAAAAATGTGAAAAAATTGTGCAAGATCTCAATTCCTCGCCCGGGCATGGAAATTGAATTCACCATAATGTTGGGTGTCCAATTAAATTGGCCGGCAATGAAATATGGGACACTTTCGTTCGGCTCTCGTTTATTGAGATATTCTTGCGTGTGTGCGTGACTGGTCCCTCTTCGCGAGCCGTCACATCAGACGGGAGAGATATCGAACGAAAGTGCAAGCCCTAAACGAGAGCGATTTTCTTTTTACCTGCATTTATCATGACCTCTATTGGCGCGGAGGAAATTGTCGACTGACCCCCGTCTCCCCCCTTCCCTTAGTCTTTTTTCATCTCAAGATTGCGGCTAATGCGGTGATTCACGAAGCTATTATTAACTGACGTCAATTTTAGACGGATGTTATTTCTTCATTGAGAAAGTGCTCAAGAAAAATTGAGTGAATCATTGAGAGAACCTTTTCTAAGGTATTTTTAGAGCTCATTTCTGCACCAAAGATGGTGAAAACGTTTTGCGGATAATTTCTTATGAATAGTTTTGCAAGTAAAACTTTTCACTTATCTATTTTAATATTACATTAAATATATTAAATTTCATCAGAGGATTAGCTAAAAATTACTTAGTTTTTAGTTTTAGGACTACTTAACTTAAATTAAAAATCTGCTTAAGTTTTATAAAAGTTATGTAGCCATTCATTAATATTTACTATGTAAACACATTACCTAAAAATTACCTATATTAAAGTAGTCCTTAAACTTACAAAAATGTAGAATACATTTCTGTTAATTTTGTGAGCGAACAGTAAATGTAAATTTCTGTTAAAATAAGAGGATTTAAAATGTCTTAAGGTGTCACCCACGTAATAATTATCCTTTTTAAATCTACTAGCCTAAATTAAAATAGTTTAAACGTACTTAGTAGCTAGTAGTAAGTTAATTGTTCTATATTTCTTATGTGTAACACTTCATGTTCAAGTTTTTGGATGAATTAAAACGCTGTAAGGTAATTGAGAAGATGTTTCGCAAGGGATTTGAGAATTAATTGGGTTCGATTAGATAAGCCCGATAATTGGGTCAAAATGCAGATTCGATTGGATCAGTTGATCTGGTCGAGCAACATTAAATCATCGTGCTCGGATGCGAACAGATTTAAGATCAGCTCTCAGCGACTCAGGCAGATTATCTCGGAAAATTGTTACAGTTAGGTCACGAAGCGTATCTAGTTAGTGCCTTTTTCTATCCTTGATTTCATGATTTAATGATTTTCGTTAGGGAAGATGAATGTTTTATAATTGAGTTACCAATATATGGACTCGTGTGTGATAATTCCGAGATATGCCTTCCTAATGGAAAAGTTTATTACTCCGCGGCATGAGACATAAATTTGGCTAACCTCGATTTAATAATTGAATTTCAATGAATAATTGATAACTTTTGATAACAGTACGCAGGATCTAATACAAAAAAGTCCGATACACGGAGAGAAATAATCTACAAAGAATTTTAATCAGTGTTTATATTCTCAATGCGATGTTGGTGATTAAATTAATCATTCTCAAAAAAGTAGTGGCAATGTTAGAATTTTTTTTACACAGTGTCAGTGTTTAGTGCGATATTCTGTTTCAACAAATTCTGTATACACAAGTCATATAAACAAGCTTTACTTATTTCTTCGATCAGTGTTGTAAAACAGTTGTACCATAACCTCATGCATTGAACTCACAATCACGTGTTATGATAATTTTACTACAAAAATAGTACTTTTTTGTGTCATATTTTTATCACTATACCAATCTACTTTTTTCCTCTACAAATGTAAGGAAAAAAAAGAAACTATACTTTTAGAATAAAAATGTCTATAAATCCTCAGGTCAGAGTTCCAAAATTGACTTTTGTCATAAAATCGTCGTCTTAAGTAAAAGTATAAGTTAGGAACAAAGTTTATATATTCGATGGGTAATTAGCCCCTGGGGCGAAAACATTTCTCTGTAATTGTTGTTTGGCTAATAAGCAGCTTTCGATGAGGAGTGGACTGACCGGCGGAGGACTGGCAATAAAAAGGCCTCAGGAGAGATAGGAGGCAGAGAAAAGAACGGCAAAAAAGTGCACAAGAACGAAAAAAAAAAAAAAAAAAAGACGGATTGAAGCAATGTAAACCACAGTGGCAACGAACCCGATCCTCAGTAGCATCTTCTTCTATTACACTCTGGCTAAAAGTCGGCCAGTTTTTAATAAAAGTTGCAGTTTTGTTGGCGCTCCACTTTCAGCACTTTCATGACAGTGTCCAACAAGGACAGCCATATCGGGGCCTATATATCGGCCAGAGTGAGAAGCAAACGGAAAAGAGAAGATGTCCCGAGATGAATTTTCACGTTAGAAACGAGGTCGCGTTTCTCACCTCAAGCGAGAGGAACTATAAGACGATAATTATAATTATGAATAATCGATAACCCAATCATTATCGCAGTTACTGATTTATATGTTGCACCCCGCTGCTTGAGTTATATATATTTAAGTCTTCCGATTCGCGGCTTATAAATAATTCAGCTGAGAAAATTGAGCCCAGATTTAATGGGTCCATTTTCTGACTTACATTATTCACAAGTTTGTTGCTCTGAGATAAGAGCAGAGTGGTTTTCTTATTAAGAGATGATTCAAACGTAGCCTGGGGTAAAATGAAATTCTAATTGAGATAGAAATCCACATAAAACTGATGAAAATATTATTTATTGGAATTCACATTTTTTTACCCCATTTTAGATGCGTAACAAAATTGTATATACAGTTCAGTACATTATGATAAATATTCTGTAAAATGTTCATTTTTAAACTTGCAATTTTGTTACATTAACTCTAAAAGTAAATTCTTTTAGATTATAAAAAAAATATTTTTAGTTGAAATTGATAATATGTAGACAGTTTTTGCAGAAGAAAAAAATGTTATCTCTATAATTGGGGAAATTTTATATTTTATCATTTCCTTGACAAATTTTCTTGTTTCAAAAATAATAATACATGTTTGTACAGTTACCTCTGCATTTTAATCGATCATAACTGCCGCACTGTTATTTGCATACATATAAGGTCAAAAATGCAAAGAATAAAATGTTCATTTTATATGCACAAATAAAAATGTTGTCACTGTCAATTTATCAATCCATAAATAATAATAATTTTACACAAATAAATAAATCACAAAACTTACAAGAAACTTCATTTGGCAAGTCATTTATTTTTTGTTCATTTCAAAAAGCTATATAACATTGTCAGTTTAAATGCTCTGATAAATTTGTTCGTCTTTAGAAATCTGAACATGTCGTCTTCTATCTAGGATAGCGACGTGTTTCTTAATTTAAATACCGGTTGAATTCAGTTTCTTTAACTTGAAAACATATTAAAAACTTAATTATAATGTTGTGTTGAAAAATGCAAATCATTTTTGCACAAATCTTTAAATGTGTAAGATAAGGATTTAAACTGAAGCATCATATTTTTAAATTAAGTTTTACTTGCAGAAAATTTTATTTAACGATTGATCAAACTTGTTGTTTCCCTTGTTTTATGAAATTGACATACATTAGTGAATTGTGTGCGATGAGAAATTAATTTATTAAGGGGAGGAAGTACCGCAGGAGCTCGACACGAAATAGAGAGTGAGAGCACGATGCGAAACAAGAGAGTGATCACGACGATGCAGAGAATAGGCCAATGCCAGTGTCAGTGGCTTGTCTAGTTTGCTGCAAACTTGATCGTGACAAACAGAAAGACAACTCGAATTATCAATTAGCAGCATTGCCTTTACTTTACAAAACTCTTTACACAGTTCAAAAAGCGAGACGTGCTAGTTTTCAAAATTCAGTCTGATTCCTTTTACAGTGTAATGTACAATAATCATTTCCTGAAAGCCATTACATGCTTGTTAAAAAATGATAAACGTCGTCGGACACAAAAGTATGTGGATCATTGCCACAATAAATATGCAAGTTGGATACATCGGATGACTCTTACAACCCGATGACGCTCAACCAAGCAATTAATCCTCGTCCTTTTTTTTCGTCTGTCTGCAATATTAATCGATTGAAATTAAAAAAAAAATTGTTTCTTTAAAATTAGAAACAAACTAATTGTTAAACTTTGTTGCTGTTCACTTTTTCGAGAATTTAAAAAGAATTTTCCATCGAGGTACAGTTTTATTTAAAGCCAAACTGTAGTCTTCAAAATTTGTTTTTTCTCTTTGGGCTTTTGTTTTTAGTTTTTAGCTCTGAAAAAAAAGATCGAATAATTGTGAATATGAGAAACTCTGCGATATCCATGACATCCTCATTTCATATGTCAGATAGATACAATGTTGTTACTACTAACCTAGACATACTGGCGGGCTGCCGTTATTTAGTTCATTGTCGGTACTCTGCTCGCGGCCAGATAACTCCGAACATCTTCTTATTCGATTATTATGACCACCACAGAGACCGCAACGATCAACCTGATCTGGGCGAGAAACAGTCATTTTTCTGGTTACTTTAAACTTTTTTTTTTTGCAAAAAACGTTTCTTAATTGTTTAAGTAAAAATGTTAGTTAAGAAAAAGTTGTAGAACAAAATTTTATCACCAGTTCTGTCAAACCGTGACTTGGAATTTTGCGCAAAAAATTACGACACTTTCGTGTTATCAAGTGTTGCATAATAGAGAATTTTTTTTGTTTCACCCAAAATCGATTGACATAAGTGGTTTGTGCACGAAAAAAAAGAAATTTAAATTACTTCAGAAATGAATTTTCTTACTTAAAATAAAAAAATGTTATTTCAAACTCTTTTTTAGTTTAATATTTTATTTAGAAGAGAATTGAGAAAAATGGAACAAAAATTGATTTTACAGTTTGTGGAAATGATTAACAAGTAATTTAGCTTATTTACTTGGAGTTAAAAAAGCGAAAATTGGGAACAAGTTAGCTTTTATTGCTCGCGACTTTATAGTCAATATTTGTTTTACGTAAGCGCAGTCAATTATCACCGACTCATATACGGAACAAATTTTCTCATATACAGCAACGGAATCGAGTAGTCTCTTTCACTTTCGGTAATACAAAAATAAAGTTGCCGGGCAAACGTCTCGTCTTGTGCATGTCAAGGACAACGCGTCTATTTTTGTTATATTCGATTAAAAATCCCCGATTTCTTTCGTGATTGCACCTTTCACGATCGAGATTGGTCTCTCGCTTGCATTTTTTTAACTTTTTAAATTGCACATGCAAAAAACTTTTGTCATTAAAGTTGATAATAAAGTGAATTTTTTTTCTAAATCAAACAATTTTCTTTCTGTAAATTAATTTTCAAATAAATATATTTTACACAATCCAAGGGATGGTTCTTTCAAGGATATAAAATCTGGGGTTAAGGTGTTTATTGTATTAATTTAAAATAGTTAAGTTCTTTTTGTAATTCAGCTTCAATTTTTAACAAAGCATTATCTTTGATTCTGCCAAATCTGGACCTGTTTGACTAAATGGAATTTTAAATAAATATTTTGCTTATAACAAAAGTTTTAAAAATATAATTTCAAACAAAAAAGTTAAATGAATTAACAATTGGGTGGATATTATTGTATAACAGATTCATATATTAAATATGAAAATAAACTTATTGAATATTAATTTAAAATAATATTTTGAAGTTAAGGTTTGGGAACACTCTAACAGGTAACGCAAAATATGTTTGTTTAAAGATAATATTAAAATAACGAAAGAAAGGAAAACTTACAATCTATACGAATATTTGCAAAAAATGTTTTATAGTAGAAAATAGATTGAATTTGTAAATAAATTAATATTTTCAGCAATGAGAAATTTATAGTGAGATTCATCATATTACTAACTCGCAAATGTTTATCTGAGACTGAACTTGACACCTTAGGTACGTGTAGTACATTTTTTGTGGATCGTGTATTAAATTGGAAAAAGTAAAAATTAATTTGTGAGAGAATCATTTATAAAAATGTTTGTAATTTTAATATATTTTAGAATTATAAATGTAATAAGCTGTAAATTAATAAAGCTACACAAAAGTCCTTGAAAAACACTTCATATGAGGTGTTCCATGCCAAATCACTCAAATTTATATCGAAAATACACTTGCATTCTCAGATTTTGTTAATTAAAAACTTAATTTCAAACTATGTAAATTATCTAAAATAATTAACTTTGTTTAAATAGAAAAAGATTACCAAAGATTTGTTTGTACAAAAATTGAATGCACAAAAAACTTATTAATTAGGTTTTTATAAATTGTAAAAGTAGAATCCACGTAGAATCCTCTTTGTGCATAATGCACTTTGAATATAATCACGTATCATTTACTTTCAATTCAAGTGTTGGTAGAATACGAAAGGCGCTTTTGCGACGACACACGAATCGTCGTTTGAAGTTTATCATGAGGTTGTGTAACCGGCGCGAAATTACGCAAGGTGTAAAGTATCTCGTGGTATAATCAGTGGCCGGATGTGTATGGCCCGAGAGTATCCGTCAGTGTCCTTGACATGGTCCAACTGCTCAAAGCCGCGTTTCGCCATTCCACCCACGAATTTTATTTTAATTAATTTTTTCCACATCAATAAATTATCCTAATTTCCCAAAAAAATTAATCGTAAAAACCTTCTCAATAAAATAATGATACAAAAATTTTTTGTTTAAATAATATTTAACTCGGTGCAACTAACCTACGGCAAGTCATTTGAAATGCACAGTGCATCAGCGAAGTGTGAAATTCTCAACTGATTACGTGATCTAAAACGTAGTTTTTAAGACGTTTTTTTATTATTATTTGTCGTGCAAATTTATTTAGTCTTATGAAAAATTAAGATATAATTGTTTTTCAATTTCAAAAAAAATGTGCAAATTAAGTAAAGACAATTTATTTTAAAGAGTTTAATAAAGAAAACGCTCCTGCCAGATGCAAACATTTATACACGAAATCTTTTTAGTTATTTCTTTTTGTATATTTTGTGTATTAATAAGGATTGTTCATATAATCTGATACATTTGGAACATTTATTGGGTCAAATAATTACGTGTGCAGTACTCGGACAAGTATTTTCAAACAGTCGTTGAATAAAAATTAATTGATCAGTATGTCAGAAGTTGTGCATATACGAGATATATATACTTATAAATGCTGCAAAAGAAACTACACGTTTAAATTTTTAAATCACTTTGGTTAACATTTTATATTAAAAATACATTTTTTTGTTACAAAGAAAATATCAGAAACTTTATTGAGAAAAAGAAAGAAAATTAAATCAGTTTAAGGATACTGGATGGTCCAAATAACTTTTGAATGAAAGTGAGATCTGATTTATGAATAAGCACCGATCTTGAATGTATTAACTTTGAAATGCGAAAAAAATTGCTTTGTCAATGTAAACCTGACGAAGGTTCGATTTTTTTCTAGACATATTTCCGGATTTTTATATTCAATAAGTTTTCTACTTTTTTTTATCTCAATGCTTGGAAATTAATTTTCTGTCTTGGTCGTAATTAAAATTTAATTTAAGTTGAATTGGTAATGAGATACATATTGTATGAGAAAAGAAATTGATAATTTAATGAAAATGACATTTCTAAAAAGTGACAGTTACTGAAACACTTTTTCTTATTATGTAATCAAAAAAGGATCACTTTCCAAAAAAGATTTTAATAAAAAGTACATCTCAAGTTGAGCACAGTAAAAAAATCTTTTACAATTAATTAAGATTTTGTTTCTCGACTGATAAGAAGAAGTTTATTTTTTGCAGACGCGAAACTAATGCTTTTAATTAAAACTTTTCTATCAAGTTTACCCTAAATAAGAATTCTATTTTTAAATCACACAATCTTTCTTATTATCGGTATAAGTGAACGCGATTTTCTGCCGCAAATAAATTGTTCGATTGACTGTGACCTTCAGTTTTTGTGGCTTAAAAATTGTTATTAGCCCAAATGATCGAAATGGGACATTACAAACTAAGTAGCTGTATTTTGACATTAACCTAATTTATTTGTAACTTATCAAAACAAAAAAAAAGTAAAAAGATAAGGGTCGTTAAAGAAGATACAAAAAAGTCTGTCAATAACATTAGTGCAGATTGCATTTAAAAATATATGTTATTAAGTATATTTGTAACACATGTTCTCGTACGAAAATTGTGTTTTTAAGATAACAGAAAACTGCGACCACTTTTCTGGGTCATTTCATTGTGTTTCTGGTTTGTAATTTCAAGAAATAAGAAAAAAAACAGTCAACATAATTTACATTTACAGATGACACAAGCTTTTTATAATCAATTAGCTAATTGCAACTTTTTACCGTTCGGCTTATAAAATTCACGACTTCCGTTTCTCAAGAGATAATTCTACAGAAAACATGCGATTAACATCAAAGCAGACATTGTTTTTCCCAAATGTACGAAAAATTGTCATCTTGATAAAAAAAAAAAAATCTATTTGAATACCTAAGGAAGATGAAAAAAGGAACAGATTTTTTGTTTCTTCCACTTTCGACTTCGCTTCGAAATGTGTTTGATCTATCAGTATTACGAATCTTATGAATAATGATTAGAAAATATTGTCCAGAATGTATCACTTTTACTACGACAATTTTACGAACGAACTGGTCATTCCTAATGAAATCGAATGAGACACGCGCACGGGTCATTGTTCGCAATTTTGGGACCTTGACATCAATTTGTCCACTCTGTGTGGTAATCTTTTTTTTTTCAATTACGTCACACCTTAAATGACGAACAAATTTGTTGATAAATTTTCAATCGTTTTGTTTTGCATTTTTTGCAAAAAAAGAAAATGTTACAAATCAAATTGCCAGAACAGTTTTTGTTGTATATAAAATATGGATTTCTTGACAACAATTTTATAACGAAACTATGATGCAAAATTTCATCACAGAAAAATATTTTTAATCAATGAAAAATCATTAACTTCCAAAGAATTTTATTATTATTTTTTTTTCAAATTGTAACTTGGAAGGAACATGTAACTATTATAATTCTTTTATCGATTTTATCCAAATTTATAATTTGTATTACTTATTTTGACCAGAAGTAGCATGACTGTTTTTTTTATGAAAATATCACAAATTTTCTTGAAATCATAATCTTTTATCAATTACGTCACTATATTGTCAGCGAATGACGCAAGGATCCTGAACTGGATATCAACAAAAAAAAGATAAATGTTGTTTTTGTGAATGAAAATGTAAACTACTAAAATAAGAAAAAAAACGTGTCCTTCCAAAACTGTTGAAATGACATTTTCACACAAATTCATATCAAATTTCAAAAGTAATCGAAAAAAGAACTAACATAATTATAATAGAGACAGTGCGTTCACCCTGTTAAAAGCAAAAGTAAATTTCATAGAAGACAAATTCCTCGCGCATTAATTGATGAGGGTATTTTGACAGGGATCCGAAGAAGGGTCTCCTTCTGCGAGGTATGCCAAGAAGCTGACTTATTTATTCGACGACCTTCATCGTTTATGCGGATATCTTTTTCTTCTTCTTTTTCTTTATCAATATCTATCTCAAACGGGATCAATGAACCTGTTGCTTGAAAAATCGATACATACTTTTAGTTCAAACATTTGACTTTGGCGATACTATTTGCAAACAGGACATCTTTTGCAAACATTTTTCTAATATTTTTGACGAAATTACAAGTTATTTTGGACAAATAGAAAGCAACTTCCGCTTTCATATTGGTCTTTAAAGTTTCTTACAAAATGACGAAAGAGTACAACAAAATTTCAAAGTTTTTCTTGAAATATCTAAACACTTTCTTTGCTTTTGGCTTTAAAAGAGAAATGCCAAAAATGTTTAATCTTTTTTTTTGAACAAATTAAAAGTTGATCTGAATGAATGCAGCAGTGAAAACAAGCAAAATTTCAGACAGATAATTCTCCAAAAGTCAAAGGACATCTTGTTATTCTCGGAAACTGTTTTGTTAAATGATTATTCAAATTCAATCATACAAAAGTACAGCCACCTATTAGAGATGTCTTCCAAGAATGAGGTATAATTTCTTGAATGAATTCCTTGAGAGTTAAAAAAATTGTATTATATAACGGAAATAACGCGTAGTTATAATAAACAAAAAAAACTGATTTGTTAAGAAAGAAAGACAATGTTTTCAAAATGCCTCCGATTAGCGTAATCTCCGTGTCTGGATACATGATATGCTGCCTGGATTAGATTAGTAAAGTAATATTCGGTTTCAGTTCAGTCGTGAGAATAAAAAGTCCGTGAATAATTTTTTTTCACGACAAAAAATTGATTTCTACGCGTATTGATTTTAGTACATTTTGTTGACTTCAGTTCTTAACATGGACTTCATTTCAAGCACGTAATAAAAGTGTAGAAAGAAGACGTTTATAAAAAAGACAGTATTATAAGTCACGATGAATATTAATGTTGTTCAATTGATCGCAACAAAAATTTTGATAAAAAACGTCGATGATCATCGACCCGTATATAGAGTTATTTTCATTCAGCTTTGCTCAGGGTTATTAGGCACGGGCGTTTGCCAGTACAAAGTGTTGCCGGGTTTACCATGTGTATTAGTTTAGGGAACCTGACAGGTTCTCATAATTCAAACAACATGCTTTTCTGTTGATCTCTAATACGCCTTTATAAAGATGTTTACGCATTCCTAATGCAAAATATGTGATTTCCAATGAAAAATGGTGGTTTAAGTGGGGCAAACGGTCAAAGTAACACGAGAATATATAAAAAGACTTTGAAAAGAAAATTATTATTTCCTTTATAAATAAAATTGAAGAATTTAGATTTTTATGAAGATATGTGAATTATTGGCTAAGTTTTTATATTTCTTTTCCAGAGTTTATGATATTTTTATTTTAAGTATTTTCAGAATTAATTTTAGAATTCATAGTATTTGAAAGGATTAGATAATAATTTAAAAGAGGTTTGAAAAATCCGGTGTCAAATTTAACAACAAATTGAGTTTACATAATTCCATAACAGAAGTGTAAAGTGTAAACTGGCTCGGTGTAAAATTCGCATAATAAATCAAACCTAAAAAATTTGCCACTACAAAATTCGTGATAAGTTCAAAGTTAATATTGTAAATAAAATGAATTATTTTTTAAGTTCAAAAATATGTTTGTTGATAGTTGTTAACGTTGCAAAAGTTGTAATTAGGTAAAATTTAACAAAAAAGAGTGATGCATATGACAGTGAAGTTATGATCATGGCATGTTGATGTTATAAATACTTTTATATCCATTTTATAAAATCTATTTATACTTCATACAAATAGAAACAGTTTATATACAAAAAGTATATAATTTTTATATTTTATTTTATACATTTATTTATTGTTGTTTATTTTTCTATGAAATTGTTTGAACAACATTTTTTTATAGATGTAGAGGTTTAAGATTAGTGGTAATCCTCTCAATTTGTTGTTTATTATTTAATTTTAGAATATTATTTAACTTTGGAAAGTCTATTAAAGACAACAAAAATGCACATTTCGATATTTGAACAACACGTAATTTCCACATATCAAACCGAGGTACCTTATTCCATTAAATTATAGTTAAATGTACATGTTTTTATACAAAATATTTATATTCATTCAACGATTTCATTGTACATCAAAAAATTTCCGTTGTAGTATAACCATTTATATACCTTATAATTCACAAACAAGTTTAAACAAA
>JABFPM010000094.1:0-41490 GCA_022817325.1 Idris sp. 1 HC-2018
CTTTTACATAATATACACAATATACAACAAAGTATATAATTATCTTAACTCTTTAATGTCGGAGTTTTTTTTAAACAAAACCATACTTTTCTTACATATTGAAATGCTACAAATATCGAGAAAATAATTAAAAAATTCTAATTGTTGATATTCATTAATTTTCAAGTGAAATTTGTTTGTGATTTGCATATTACACATGGACATAACTTAGAAATAATGTACTAATTTTTGTTTAATTATACATTAAAAATCACAATGCCTACTTAATTATATAATACTTATTTATTTGTTGGAATTGTTCTGAAATACAATTTTACATTATGTCATTTCAGTGCGTTTTGCTACACTGAGAAAAGAATTGACATTTTCTTATAAAATCGTAAAAATTCGTAAAAAATTGGATCAAAATTATTACAAATTGAATAAATAAATATTGAATGTTGATTAGTATACATCAGAGAACGTATTAATATGAATGAATGTTAAAATATATTTGAAATTATTGCGTCAAAGTAAAAAGAAGTTATTGTATCATATACGATACAGTCGGCATTAAAGGGTTAAATTAGAATAATTGTAAAGTACAAAACAATTTGTTTTACATATAAATGTGTATGTATAATGTAAACATTAATAACAAACTACTTAGTTAAATATTGTAAAAATGCAACCATGCGCTGCTTGCTCACTATTAGTCGATGCAAACGTGACAAATTTTTGCACAGATTTGCATAACCGACTCGTTTGCATGAGCTTATTAAAATTTTGACTCTGGCAATAAACCATTTAAGACTTTACAAGCTATAGATATACAGAAAATCGTCTCCAGGTGCAGCTGATACTGCAGCTGAGAAGCAGCTAAGGAGTGGCTTTAATTTTTTAAAATTTTGCGCAAATATATGCAAATGAGCGCAAAACAACGTTACATTCTTAATTTTCGCACGTTTAGTAGAAATTATGTCACTTTTGCCACAAGTTTTTTGTTTATTACCAAAACGTGTTTGAGAAAATTAAATTAACAAAAATTACAGGACAATTATGAAAAAATATATTGCAAAATAATTTGTTGCATCGTAAAGTATTTTGCTGATTAATTAGTTTTCTGTTGTTAGTTTCTAAAAAGTTTTCATTAGCTTTATTTTGATTTTGCATTAACTATGACTAACTGTACAGGTACATTCATTTTCAATGAACAAGAATTTTATTTTGAAACAATGAAATGAAGAACACTCTAAAAGCTTGACTCCGGAAATTCTAGATAAAAATATCTTGAAAGTCGGCAATTCTTATTTTTTGATTAAGCTTGTTTGATTAAGTTTCATGGCCAGGTTTGCACTTTAACGAGTTTGTTATCTCGCTAATGATTTGCATCATGTTATCGTTTGTTGAACCGTTGAGAAATTGCAACGTCGATTGCGGATTCCAATTCCGCTGCTCACGTTCGACCTACAAGAATTGTAGCCAAAAGTTTGCTGTTTGCGCGCCATCTTCCTTAAACATGCATCAGCCAGGCTTGTATATTAGGCAGCGATTTGCGGATTAGAAACTTTGGTTAAGCTAAGTTATACCGAGTCTCTGCCGACACACACACTGTGTAACTAAACAGTGGCTAAACAGCCAGCAAACTTGTTGTAACTTAAGATCCCGGAGATATTCATTGACTTTTCGCGCTCTTTACTTTAAACGGCAGCCGTCGTGTTTTAGCAGATTTGTGTGTGCTATTTAATAATGATTCTCCACTCTTCTTGTTGGCTGTTTGAATTATTACTTACAACAACTCTAACCGCCCGGAATGGCAAGTTAAATAAAAGGACCGGCCCAAGAGGGCTGCTTGTTTGCAACTCTATATTGATCGAATTGTTGGATTGCATAAACAGCGCAGTTAATATTCAAAGAGAATTGCCTTCAGTTACTTTATAATTTAGAGGATGCTTTGTTTCAAAATTTTATTCCACCTGCGTGGCGTTTTATTTAACAATCTTTTTAGTTTATTTAATGTTTCGAAAATTACAAGCCAGAGTTAGATATAATATTTAGATGAATGATTTTAAAGAGGCCAAATGAAATTGTAAATGCAACTTAAATTAACATTTCCAGTGAATAGAAGCAAAAATTAGTTATCGTGTTTATTCTTAGTATAACAAGTATATGTACAGACGCATTGTAACAAAATATCTTTATGTATTTGCGAAAAGTATTTTCTCCACGTGCGTCTGTCGTTAATAGAATAGATATATGAGAAAAATCCTTTTCATCGCGAATCCGTGTTAAATTTTTTGTGTTATTTTTAAATTAAACGCCGCACCCGGCTACCTTTATTTATAATAGTCGTGGTTTTGTGTTTTATATTTATGTTCTAGCAATCCAAATAGTGTTAATAATCCAGTTTTCAATTCACCGAACGCTTTCAACGAACGAGAATATTATACGATTTATTGCTTTTTAGTGCGAGACTGCGTGTGTAAGTTGGTTACGTTGCACTCAATGACGATAAAAGGGTTTTTTGGGTGGCTTTTTGATCAAATTTCACATACGATACGTACACAAGTTATTGTTGGATAAAATAAAATAGCAAAATATTTTTTTACAGAACAACAACGAAAAAAGTTCAAAATTTCTTTTCTTTCTATTGACAATTTTTTATTTCACTTTTGCAATAATGAAAATCTAAATTGCAATGGACAGGAGTGAATGAAAATATTGACACAAACGTCGACAGAAATCGATGGTGATTCCCTGCTCAGCCTTCGTGGGAGGTTTTCAAGAAAAACTGTCCACTTTTCGTTTCCGCTTCCTAATTCTCTAATCCACCGCACTTATACTCAAACAAACAAGACCATCACAGCATGAAGTCTTTTGTTAAGATCGACACGCGTGTCCAGCAGCGTGTAAACATTTGCATCTGCCATTAACTTTTCTTTGCCTTCGATATGATAAAGTGAAGGAAATATTTTTTTAATATAATTTTTAGCATTTTATTCGAAGGTTAGGCTTTATTTGAAATTCCTCTATACCCGCTGATGACACGTTTGTTAGGTATGAGTTTTTTAAGAAACATCAAAATCAATGTCAGAAGAATTCCTTGTGCTGTACTTGGTAAACGTGAAAATGAAAATAATGTGCGCATGTTTTTTCAAATCATATCAATCTTTGTTTGGACACGGAAATTGTTTAAATAAACCAGACTCAAGAAAATTGATGGAGAAGTAAGTAATCCAGAATGATGCATAATGTATATTTTGTTTTTGTTTATTTGAAGTATACATTTTGTAAATAAATTAATAAACCAGACTGAATATTTCGTTTTTTAACTTCTATTAAATTTGAAAAGAAAAAAGGTACTTTTACATTTGTAATAGTGTCGAAGACATTAAAGTCAGGTTTTACAAAATTATAGTTGAAGTAATGTGATAAATATGGTAAATCAACGTGTAATTTTAAGCGTAAAAAGTATTTATCGAAGCATGACAAAAATGTTTCAAATTTTATCGTTTTAGTTTACTTTTTTCAAATACCATCTAAAAAATGTCAAAGATGCTGAATTTTTTTTGTTAATTTGGGAAAAAACTTGATTCCAATATAATTTTATGTATATCAGACTTAGAACGAATCGTCAAATAATTTATAAAACAGACATTATAATGTTTCACTAAAACGATGTAATAGTTCTTCAAAACTACTTCCCTTTATCTCCGATAAATCTTTTTATAATTATGTTTTGAGAACTATTTCTTGAATTAATTTTAACTTTCAAAATATATATACATTCAGACAACAAGAATTATACATAAGTCTAAATTTTAATTGCAGTTTTTATAAATAACTCAAAAAACGGTGTTATACAAAAGGAAACAATAAATTTAATTTTATGATATCAAGCGAGATTCAAGCATACAAAGAAAAAAAAATATAAATTCTTCAATAAGTTTTTTGTCATGACGAATTGTCTCATTTAAAAAAATTTATAATTGGAGCAAACCGAAAAATTGTGCACACGCACATATTTGTCTATGAAATCCCTTGTGATAACTGTCAAAAGGATGACATCATCCAGTGGAATAATGAAGGATGATGTCTCGACGTCTGGTTTGCAAGTGGCTTTGGACGGGCGCACGAAACTGCAAAAGTGTTTCCGCAGAAAATTGAAGAGAAAGACGGGTAGTAACAGATCCGAATGATCCAGCGCAGACTTTGATCGTATACCTTAGTCAACTGTATTCTGTCGCAAGCCTGGCATGCCGCAAATCCGTCTAGTCTCAATCTTAGGGAGCCCTAGAGGATTTACGACTGCGAGAATGGTGGAAGAAAAGAACAGCTAGGCAAAAGAATGTCACAAGCTTCCGCGAATGCCAATTTCACGATCGAAATGCAATTTTACTTCGGTCCATATTGAATTCTTTTTTTTCTCACAAAGTTACCAGGCGCATGACTCAGACATTTTCACCGACGAGATACGACATAATTGGCTTTGGGAAATTGCTTTACATGTTTATACTGTTTTGCAAGTAGACGGCCCGACATTGCCAATAAAATTGTCTTTGTTTTACGTTAGCCAATTGATTTTCGAATCAGCTTGCGCACTTTGATTTGCCGACTCAGGTTAATGATGTTCCGCTGAATTAACACTGGCACGTTAAGACGAAGGCAGCGGGGAATATTCATTAAGGTGGCAAAGAAGCAAAAATAACTGTGTCAAGAATGCGAGTTCTGTCGATGGCAATTCATTATTCAGCTAATTGTCGACAATTCCCTGATAATTATCTGCATAATTGATAAAAGGGAGATATTTTTTATGATGTTCAAGACTGAGAAAAAAAATATTGACAAGATGCAACCAATTTATTAACTTTGATTTTCCATTTAACGGGGGTAATCATTTCTAACTGAAGCTTGACCCAGAAAGCAATTTCTATTATATATATACAAGTGACAGTATTTCAAGCTTAAGAACAAAATTGAAAATAATTGTTCATCGCAGAGAAATTTAATAATTTTACTCTTTAATATCTCGAGTAGCAATAATGAAATCTAGTGTATTTTATGAGATAATTAACATTTAGTTTCTAATGCCAGACTTTAGAATCAGATGACTGGGAGTAATTTAACCATTCACATGTACAAATATATATATATATATCTATATTATTAGGATTCATATATATATTGTATATAGGTATATACGAGTGCCGCATAGTATTGCGTATTCATAGAAACATAAACGATTCAGCCGGTAAATGGAAACTACATATCCGATTTAATGCTTACGCTGTGTGCATTGACAATGTCAGTCGTCTCGTAATAATGTGTCATGAAAGTGCAACGCTGCATCACGAGTTTCGACGTTTACGGAGGAAAATTATAGTGTAAAGACGTGTATCGACGTCATTTGGCTGCAAAAAGAATTGAGCATGTGCAGCTTTTTCATTTGGCTACAGGAGAATGAGTTCACATAAAACTAAGATTTTGATTCATTTCAAAACTCAAAAATAAATCCTTCTGTTTATATAGACATCTTTTAATCAGAGAAAATATCTCTGCACTTCTTAAATATACATTTTAACTCTTTTTTTTCGTGAGTATATATTTCATTTAAATAATTGAAGTTGTATGACGTGTTTAATTGCAACACTTGAAAATACAGTTTTTATTACGATTCAAAACTTGAATATATATTCTAAATTTATTTTCAATTGCGGATTCTCTAGAAAAAGTTTGTTTTAATTTTCACTGTATAACTACTTAGTAAAGAGCTTAAAAATATGATATTTAATTTCTTTTTCTTGTTTCGGTTAAATTTGTTTTTGATGAATTTAATCTTTTTTTCTTGATTTTTTATGAGTGTAAACTTCTACAACTAGGCGAACAATACCCCGGTAATTTTTACATTGTTTTCATATTTCATTCGAATACAAGCTTGGCAATGTGAAATTTTGAGGCAGCATTTATTCTGCATTTCACGGTAAAATATGCTTTTTATACACGGGTTAAAAGAATAATTTGAGTTTCAAAAACTCTTATTGTTATAAGGTTTAAGAAAGATATTTTTTGTGTGAAATAATTTTGTATTTAAAATGAAAATTTACATAAAAACGAAATTGAATAACAGGTGAAAATAAATCTAGTTTTTGTGGCAGATTTTTTTTTTTTTTTTTTTTTTATCTGATTTCCAACAATTCATTTTTCAGTATTTATAAGTGCAAACTTTTGCAAAATAATATTAAAAACATTTCATATGTTCACGTAAAAAACATTTCATGAACAAATTAAGATTATTAGCAAATAAAAAAAATAAAAATACGCTTTTATTTAACTTGACAAAAAATTAAAAATATTTTTTAAAAATTGACTTAAACGTTTCATTCGTTGTGTTTTATTAAAAATACTAACAATTTTGAGATAAATTAATAAGAATATTTACATTGAAAAAATAAAAATCTAAATTTAGAAAATAGATTAAATTAATGAAAATAAAATATTCATTTCTTACAGCTTGTTTTATTAACTCAGTGACTCTTACTACAAGAATAGAAAACAATACGAAAATCATTCCTCTTGTAAAAAGCGAAAGAAAAACAGGTTAAGCATTTTTACTCAACGATTGAGCGATCTCTTAACTAAATAATCGAACGCATGAATAATTAATTCAATCAAGCTTTCGTAAAATCGATTTCAGAGAACATAATTCAACTTGAATAATATTATTTTATGTCGGATAAATAGAAAGAAAAAGTGGGATTGAAAATGAATAAATTTGAATACTGCGTAGATGAGCTTGAGGGCAAGAAAATTTCTCTTCTTGCTTATTACTTGACTAAAGCATGAGTCTGAAATAATGTGCTTTATTAATTATACTCTTTGTCATGTTTATTTACGTTATCATTTTCATTTCCGAATCGATGTTATAAAAAATAGCAATTTCAAATTTATAAATTAAGCATATAATTTATTTAAAATAAAAGTAATTATAAACCAAAAATTTTGGATGAAACTATAAATGAAAATTCACTTTTCAGTAATAGCCTATTTAAACCAAGAAGGTATAAAAAAGCTAATTTTAAAGATTGCCATTGAATTTATTATCATTTTTATCATTAATATCTAATAGATTAATTTTCCTAGGCAAGATAGATTTGATGAATTCTAAGTAACTTTGTACAGAAGAAAAAACACTGCGTTCTCCTATACCACATATACTCTTTCCTCTTGAATGGACACCCACTAGTTCACCTTTATCATTCACTATGGAACGAACATTATCACCCTAAAAATATGTACAACAAAAATTAAAAGTTTTCTAATATTTGAGCATTTTTTACAAAGAATTTTTTTCTTATCTAACACTTTGATAATACAAAAAATTGGTATTACTGTTAATATAAACTTACTTTATAAGGTCCTTCATAATCTGTTCTTTTAATGCAAATATCATTTCTCTCAAAAACTCGTCAAAACATCTCGAGCCGTCAATCAATTTTATTTATAATTTTATTGTAACTTTGGTTGTTTATTTTTAATTTTCAATGAATATTGAACTAATCTAGTTATTATAACTCTATGTTCCACAGTAACTGACTTTTTAGAAAGTCGAAATGTTGTAATATTATTTGATTTTTCGAACGGCTTATTCAAATAAATATTATTTACAAATAAGTTAAGATAATGATTCAGTTTTAATATGCTTGTAAATTAAAGTGATAACTAATAATATTTCGACGTCAAAAGAAATATGATCTGTTTTGTAAAATTTTGGATGAACAAAAATCTTTTCAGAATACCTTAGCATGTATTTTTCAGCTAGCCAATCTATCCCAGCATTAATTTCAACCGAAGAGAGATTCTTAAAGATTGACTTCTTTGAAGACAATGACCAGCGGTTATGTACTAAAGTTATCAAAGATCCACTACAAATAAAAATATTATGTACAGGACATCTCAAAGCAACATTATAAGGAGCATCAACAATACCTACTTAACTTCCTCCAAAGATTTTTTCTCGTTTTGGCAAGTCACTATTATTTCGATATACAGTATAAGGTGCTCCTAAATCTGTGTTGAAAAATGTATTTTAATTTTTGTCAGAAAACTTAATTTTTTTTATCGGTAGTCTAAGATATTATATATTTATATGCCGTAAAAACAGTTTACATGACCCATACGTGTTCTTTGCATAAAAAGATTGTCTTATTTCACAGAAATATTAACTTGAATAAAGTTTTGAATTGAACATTATAATCAGTTATATAATGCAGTTGAAAACCTTATACATCGTGTAAATGTAGAAATATTTTTAATGAATACTTACTGAAAATTAAAAAACTCACACAAAATAAACTTAACATTTTTTAATTTTTACGGTAATATTTTCATAAAACAACTAACTTATTTTAAAATATAAAATTCTCAACAAAATTCTCAAAAAACTAGTTATATCTAAATGTTGCTTTATATTACAAGTTGAATTCAATATTGGACCAATATATTGGCCAATAAAGATATCAGTACTAATGACTTAGTAATTTATTCAAGAAAATTGAAAATTGGAAAAGCTGAATATTTTTTTCTTTGCTAAAAATTGTGTTATTCTTCGTCTAAGAAAGGCATATAATCACATAAGTTTATATAAAAGACCTCCACTACAACATACTTCTCTAACCAAACATGTAATTGATCATTCCCATCAATTTGACTATGATAACACAAAAATTATAGGAACGGTAAAAAATTACAAAAAACACATCACTAGAAAAATGATATGTATATTAAAAAACAAAAAATCTATTAATGAGAGAAGTGATGTAGAAAAATTGAGTGTTATCTATCACAGTGTTGTTACTTGAACTTTTGTTTTTTTCAATTTTAGATGTATGTATTAATTTTATTCTCACAACTTTGTAAACTTAAAGTCTGTGTATATACAAGTAGACTTACAAAAAAAATTTATGTACAATAGTCGAGTTTCCAATCAACTACATAATTTAAATTTATTGTAAATAGTTATACATTGACAAATCATTAGATTATAGAATCGACGTAATAATTAACACATTGTCTGTACGACTTTATCCCCGCTCATTTCAAGATTCAAACAATAGCCACGCCCTCTAATGCTTGTTAAATGGGACCACTAACACAAAGATAATTTTTCTAACCTTGCATACTCAGGGGCAATTTGGGCCGTTGTACAGACGATGAATTAATCGTGTGATGCATTTAAAATATGGAGCTGATCTGAAGGAAACATGGAGCTGATGTAAAATAGTTATGTATTGTGAGTATGCTCTGAAGATGATTTCGGTGAGAAATTGAAACGTCAGCTAATTTCAGTTTGGCAATCAATAAAATCCACTTAAAGAAAAAATTCAGGTTTTTTCTTTTATTTCTAAAGGACAATCAATTTTAAAAAGTTTGAATCAAATAAAAGAATTGACTAGACTATACTCTTTGTCCAGAAATAAACTGTTACTGACATTTTTCTAAAAACATTATCTTTGGAGAATAATTGAGTATAAATAACAAAAAAATTAATTTCTACAGTGTAGAGTTTTTCCTCTATGATATGTTAATTAGCAAATTTATTTATAAATTTGAAAAAAATAAAAAAAATTGACTGCGGGATATAATTTATAAATTAAAAATTTACTTTGAGAATAATACAAACTAAATGTTACAATATTTTGTAATAAATAAATTCATATAAAAAATTTATTAATTTTAATTTTAGTTTGAGGTTATGTAAATATTACTACCTAATTTTACTTGATATAAATTTGTATTTGACTAGTTATAAGCTCATTAAAATTTTGTTACACAGATCATTAATCTTGTATTCATTTAACCATAATGAACATATTAAAATATTCGCAATAAATTTGGTATCGCTTTAATAGTTATATTTATAACTATATACTGCTAGGATAATCAAATTCATCGGAAGTCATAAATTGTTATTAATAATATTTATTCTTATTTTACATTTGAAAAATTATTTCCTTTTCGTACTCATAATAATCAACAGAACCAATTTTGCTCCTTTAAATTCGGACGTATAATTCTATTCTTGTTTAATCGAGGTACACATACATTATTATATATTAATGTATATATACACATAATTCTCATGAGTTTAGTTTAATAATGTATATTTATATGGACAATTCTCTAGAACCTTTAACTTTCAAATTGCCATATTTGTGAAAAAAAGTTTTAGCACATATTAGTTTTATCATAATTACCATTTATTATTACTTTAAAATGAATAATATAAAGTTGAACAGTGATGAATTATATGCGCGTAAATTTAAATTTATATTTAATTGTAAAAACATAGGTAAATATTACGTTTTTGACAGTTTTTCTTTTTATATATATACTTTTTTTTAGTATACATATTAAATGGGCATCATTTGAATTGTGTTTATTGCATTTGATGAAGTTAAAAGTAATGTTTATTAATTTTTTAATTACAATTTAACTCTGTGCTTATAAATTAAACAAGACAATATGTCTGCATAAACTAAAGGGACATGTCAAAGACGTCATAATTTGGACTTGGGAATTTGAAATATTTTGAAAATATAATTCTTATAAACGTATAAATACTTACAAAGTGTAAAACTATAATAACTTGAAGTGTACAAACCATAAAAATCTAAAATCTTCAATTTAATAATCCACAAAATTGAAGTGAAATGCGGAGGACAGGTAGGTTAAAAGCTTTAGAGATTTGCCCATATATTTAAGAGAAATTAAAATTATATTCTTAACTCTATGAAATTGAAATATTAATTGTAGTTAATTAATGTAATAATTTAATTAAATATAACATAAAAAATGTTATGGTATTTTACACTCGTATTACTTTTTTATAATTATTGTCTTGAATGTATACTTTTAAATTCAGTAAATAAATTAGTGTTTTAGAGTGTAGAATATAAATGATGTATTGAACTGTGATACATGATTTATAATCAAAACCGTTTTGAATATGTGTGCTTTATTGTACACAAAATCTTATCATTTATTTTAATGATGATATATACTAAATTGTACACAAATTCATATTTTAT
Organism: Idris sp. 1 HC-2018; assembly: GCA_022817325.1. NCBI lineage: Eukaryota > Metazoa > Arthropoda > Insecta > Hymenoptera > Scelionidae > Idris > Idris sp. 1 HC-2018. Next base: position 11,067 of record JABFPM010000094.1, read on the forward strand.
TCTTATACAATAAATTTTTGTAAATACTATGCAATGAACTCCTCCTATTTTTATATAAAGACTTACATTTTTCAATAATTTTACTAATTCAATTGACAAATATCTCTCCAAACTTTGACTGATCATTTTTTTATTAAAAGTATACAACTAGTTATTTAGATCTCCAATTCTAAATATAAAGACTTATTTTTTAAAAAAAATTATAAATTTATGAAAAAAATGTGTATAACAAAATTTTATATTATTTCCCATTAAGCGTAATGTTCAAAACCAAACAACGTACCGTCTGTGAACTTTTCCATATCATTTTTTAATCAAACTATCTTTTTTATGTTTTTTTTCGCGACTTTTTCCACTACTGACTTTTTTGTCAAGCAAGCCGTTTCTCCTTCCGTTTACATCGTAGTCACGCTTCGGAATAACGAGATTTCACTGGAAGTTTCAAATTTCTCGCAAGATGGACTCGGTAGTTTTACATATAAATGAAAAGTTGAGGACGAAGTTAAGAGAATTATTATTGATATACATGTACTATGAAATGCAGTTTCAACGAATTAATACGACACTTTCTAGTCAATGAGGCTCGAGTATTATTTTAAGGTGGATGTACTACTACTTATACTAAGAAAACGACGTTGATTAAAATATGATTAACCTTTTTTGAAGGAAAATTTTTATTAAAAACTTTTTTGTTCAAATATATTTGTTTCTTATATTTCCTTTCAACATGCATTTTTATATTTTTTTAAATAAACTGTATTAATATTAACTAGAATATTAACTTAAAAAAGCCTGAGTGTCATTTCAATAATTCATGTTATTTTTATACTTCATTTTACTCCAGACATTTATTTCATCCAAATTTTATTGCAAGAATTTAAATTTTTTACAATTTTCATTCATTCAAAAAAAAAGAAGAATGGATCAATTGTCTGCAAAAAAGCGTTAAAAATGAATCAGATGCAACTTATGATATTTTTAATATAAATTTGATAATCATGGAATTTTATTTTGGGTTCAAAAAATAGTGCATTGCAATACGAAGAAAAATTCTTTGACAAAGCATTTTATACAAATATTATATAATTAAATAATTTCAGTAAAAATGATTTATTTTATGTTGTTCAAAAAAAAAAAAGAAAAATGAAACAATTAGCTAAATATATAAGAATAATCAAATAAAGAAGCCGTGTCTTCAGTCTGACGGACATGTTAATTAAATATGAGAGTGGAAGGCAATCAAATATCAAAACGAATAATACAAAATATATTTGGCACACTTATTCATGAATATAAAATGAAAATGTTTCTCTGCTGGTGCAAAGGAAATTTATCTGGAAATGTTCTGAAAATAGGTTGAACAGGTCTGACAATTTATACTTGCTTTTCGGAGAAAATGTTAACAACACTTTCTCGATCGAATCAATTTCATTTCGAGAAAATCAGACAAAAATTACGTCTGAATTGGCAAACAATTTCTCAAATGATTCCCTCAAGAGTTTGAAAATATATTTTAAATGTCAGAGCATTGTAAAATCCATAACCGACAATACAATATTTCACAAGTTGAATCAATTTTTCTATTGGCTTTTTCTTCTAAATGCACAGTTAATAAATGAATTTCATAATACAACGTGGCATTGAATAATATATATAAGTCTTCATTATATCGAGTAAAACATTTTCCTCTGGTTAGACTTTAAAATCCAAATCCGAGAAACTTTTAAACAAAATTGAGTACATAAAGCACAGGATTTTTTACTTTTGACTATCTCCGCATTAGAATTTAAGACACCATTTTTTACAGCAAGCACACAAAAAACCGACGGAATGTTAAGCTTCTTGTTTCTCAGCCTCGCCTTCCGCTCGAGTTCAAGCTTGCAAACGAGGGAATGTAAATTTTCAGCTTTTTCCTGCGCTCGCGCAACCAGCGCGGGGTTCCGGTTCTGCGTTCGGATCGCTGACTTTCCGTGCCACCTTGTTATAAACAGTTTTATTTTCACGGATGGACAATGTTTCGCGCGGCAAAAGGCTTATATGAAAGTTGCTAGTCCTTCGTTGTAGAATTTCGTGCGACCTCATTTCACCGGACAAGGGATTAAAAAATACTTAACTTCCGCGACGCAGAAGTTGCGCACAAAAGTCATCGGCAAATCTGTGTTGTTTGGCAGAGCTAATAACCTTAAGTCCTTAATTTTTCGATTTTTTTCGTCGAACAAAAAGCAAAAAGTTAAATAAAATTTAAGTATATAACAATAAAAAATTTGCTCTTTAATTTGCAAAGTTGAAAATAATGTGTTTCTTGTGTTTTTTTTTAATCATTTTGAGTCTTTAATCAATTTGAAGTAATAATGTATATTCACTAAGTTCCGTTATTATCTTTCTGAAATAAACTTTATCTAACATGAGATTCTTAATGATGATCAATAATTACAGAAAAAAGGGGGACGAGAATCACAATCTCATAAATTTCTCTTAACACCAAATAATTTCAAAGTTAATAGACAACTGCGTATGACTTATGCTTTATTTTACAGGAAATTTGATTTATATTCCGGAGGACTGGTGTTAATCGAGACAAAGACCATTTATAAATCTCAATGGTAATGGTCAACATAAGTTAAACACAGCTATTGACAAGTGATCAATAATTATTGGTTTCTGTCTTAATAGAAACAATAAGATATTTTTGTACGAAAAATTGAAAATCATAATTCTTCAGTTTCAAAAACTAAAAGACTTCGATTACTTCCAATTTTTCGATATTATCCTAATGAAATTAAAACATTCAATGGTATTTGAGAAGTCTCATTTTCCACAGGGTATTTAGAGTAATACCTTAAGAATCAAAGAAACATGATAATTTGACAATCGTTTTAATAAGTTGCAAGATCCGTAATAAAAAGCAGAATTAAGTACTTAAAACCGCGGTTATAATGGTTCGAACAGAATGTCTGTTTAATTAGGTCATCATCCACCGCAAAGCTCATCGATCTAATCATAATGACTAACAGCGCCACTTCGCCATAATCCGCAGTCGCGGACTTGCCTCATCATGAATCCGTTTTACCGCAACAGAGAAATACGATCATTGAACCACAAACTCTAATGACTTTTCTGTCGGCATTTTCGTGCAGACTACTCCAGTTTCAATGGCAAGCAAGAACTCCTCAAAGTGTGCAGATCTTTTTCTTCTTTTTTAACAAACGGAGTACGACCAACAGAAACCAATAGCACGCCCTGAACTCTTCATTAAAACTCGACAAAGATCATCCGGATGGGACGCCTTTCTTATCTATTTATTATCTGTCTCGTGGTTACGGAGATATTGAAAACCGTCCTTGGCGACAAATAAAATATCCAAAGTTTTGAGTTCAAAGACATTCTTCGTTATTTCGCAGCCTCACCTTAAATAACCCTTGTTAAGAGGAGAAAAAAAATCAAAGTCAAGACATTTTTAAATTAATCTTTATAAAAACTGCTTGTTATAGAAAAAGTATTAATTTATAATAGTTGGAAAGTGTAATTTTTGCTAGTAGTTGATTTACCCTCAAATTGCGTCAGCCTGTCTCCAAATTAATCTCTGTACAACTTTAACTCAGCAGATAATACACAACGACATCAATCGACTTATTGCTCGTTTTCCGCGGAGCCAGCAATGCGCGACGATTTATCGCCCTGGGCTGTTTTGCTCAAGCACACCTTTGTCTTTATTAAATAATATTTGGGCGAAATAAATGAAGTTTGTCGGGGCGGTTTTCCAGGAGCTTACTCGCGCCAACTCCGAGAAATATCTTTGTGTAATGAGGTGGGGTCGTCAGGTGGATTGTTTGCGACCGAATTGAGACTTTATACTGTCAATAGATTTGTTTTGAAAGCTGCTACTTTTTGCAGTCAATTTCAAAGTTTGAAATCAATTGTAGAAAAAAAAAGAAAAATTACAGTACTTACGTTTGAAAAGACTTTTTCGATGAAAACAAAAAAATTATTCAATAATTCATCAATTGACAAAAGTATAATTAAAAGAAATGGAAATAATTTCTAGCAGTTTGAGAGTAAACGTAAAATGAAACGATAAAATGAAAATTCCTTTTATTTTTCTGCATTTACATTGAAAATATGTATAGTTCGATTATTGTTTTCTGGATCTTGTTAATAATTTAAAATGCCATTGACTTTTAATGCTAATGAAAAATTGAAATCCAACACACAAAGCTTATAAAAGCTCGTCCAAATGTTTAGAAATAGTGAATGGAAACTGATTAAAGAAAAACAAAACGTTCTGATAAAGGTCACTGATTGTATTGTAAAATGAAACTGAATGAAGAAACAATTTTTACACAATGCACAAGATTAAAATTGCAATTCAAAAGGAAAGACAAATTTTGAGATCAATTGTATGAGAAATTTTTCATCAATTTTCATTTTAAAAATTTAAAATTATATTGAAAATCAATATAATTGAAACTTGTTATTATATTTTTGTATCCTTGACAAGAATAAAAATTTTAACAAAATTCGAAACATTATTTCTAACAACTAATTTATTACCTAAAAAAATATACTTTTTATTTCTTTAGAATAAACTTTTATTTTAATTGTTGATACTTTTTTATGAAAAAAAGAGTTCCTTGAAACAGCCACAAGCATTTCTTAAACTAAGTGTGACTTCTTTTTCGTCAACATAAATAAAAAGTAGGGCAGTTATCTTAAGCTATTGTCAAAATAGTTTCTTTTTGTTGTTGCGAAAGTCTTAACCCATATTTCACACTTAAAAATATTTTTTTCCTTCACATCCTTTATCCTCCTCTTATCTGCGTCATTAAAACGAGACGGATGTCGACTGTATATATTGCGCAAAGAATAAGAATATTCTGCGTTAAAGAAATCCAGTTGACGGTGAAGGCTTTGCGAAGGCGTCTCTGAAAAATATCAGGCAGCTCCCTCGCAGTGGTCTTAAATCCCAGGGAACGAACTTTTCGCAAAAGAAGTGGGTATTTCAATGCGTCGTCCCATGTTTGCCGAAGAGCTTCCGTTTCGTTCGAAGTGAAATCCTTTGGATCAAACGTTTCTTTACTTGCATCTCTGTTATACTCCCTCCGGTTTGATTGCATCTGCCAGTTCTAAACTGCAATATTACCACCAAGTTCCTTTTTCAAACTTCGGGGATCGAAAAACGCTGACGTTGCCACTGCAGCTTGAAGAGGCTGCCGCGTTTACTTCACCAAAATGTACGCAATCGTGCTCCGCAGGCTCATTCTCCTTCCGACAGAATACATCGGCAATCCTTAGGAAAACGGCTTATTTGCAACTTTTTTTTGAATATCTCACGAGTCATCGAAAAAGCTTCAACCACAGAGAGAACTTGACGGTTATTACGTGTGCATGCAAACACGCGTTTTATTGCGTAATCACGATTGGACTCTTTAAGTTGATTCATATCAATTTTCCAGCACAATGATATTATATTTTGATACGCGAATTTAACAGAGTATCAGAAAAATTATAATTTGTTCGAAAATCTATCAAAGTAGAGAAGTGAAATTTCAATCGCAATGTTATGCCAAATTGGCGCAAATACATTTGACAAAATATATTGTAAATAATATTATAAGTGAGGTATATTTTAAAAAAATGAGTTTTGTAAACCTTTCAGAAGTAAGTTGAAAAGCAGTTAATGAAATAGAGATTTTACTTTTAGTTTCACAATTTAATTTTGTAAAGTAAAGAAAACATGTGTGCTGGTTTAGTTATCGAGAATGGTAATATATTAAAAAATTGATGCAAAAACTGTATCGCAAGTTTGATAAATATATTATTCAGATAAGGGTTAATTTTAATGGTGCAGAATACTTAAGTGCAATAGTTTCGAATAAAATATACATTTTGAGATTCAACTGATTTTTTGTCTTCATTTTTCGATTTTCATTTCCATTTTCATACAATACTCAAAACATTTTATACTTACTGTTCAAATTTTTCTACATATAAAATATATATTCTTATAGAACTTGAATGTCAGAGAATTTTATAGATATATTTTTGCAAATAGTTTCTTTACATGAAAGAAAAGTTTATCGAAGAAAATGGTTTTGATAAGAAACATTGAAATTATGCAATTTGCACTCAATACAGTTTGAATGTAAACATTTAAAGCTTTGTTAACAGAAAATGGAACACTTTAGCAATTGTAAATATACATTTTTTTTTCACATCAAATACGAAATTTCCTGCAACAAAATCAATACAACATTTTTATATATCTCTATTTTGCTGGTTATTTTATATAAAACAAACTTAGAAGAGTATTCACTAATTAAATTATTCATACAGACTTTTCTGTGTTGAAAAATGTTCTCCCTTGTCAAGAAAGATTGCCTTATGGCAGAAGACAAGCCGCCGCACCTAAGTATATTACATAAATGCGGCATTGTCTCTCGACAACAACTTTTTGGTACAAAAATAATCTCAAAATATATATCACAATAACAATTACATAAGACATCATACAATTAAGGCAAACGAAAAACTTCTTATAAAACAAATTCATTGTTTCGATTTTTTTATTTTAAAATACACATAATATATTGTGTTACGTAAGTACAATTTTTATTATTCAAACGTTTATTATTGAAACAAATTTCATTTTTTGTATCTTTTCAGAACTTGTACATTTAAGGAAGAAACTTTTTTTTTTGCATTAAAAAAAGTTGTTTCAACTTTTGTCAAAGACAAATTCTTATGAGAAACAATCGTTGGATTTAGTTTGGATACAGCATTGCATATTACGCGGTATGTATGGTCGTTCGTTTGTCCCCTTTGATCAAATGGAAATAACGAATGCAGCAATCGGCCGGCAATTTTTTGCATCATAAACGCATTCGCAACCGCCGCGCTGAGCATTCGCCATTTGTATCCCACGTAACATTTTGCAGGGAACAAAATCCATCGCTAAGTTATTATCGTTTGTTAACGAATGGCATTTCAAATAAGTCCGATTTTAAATTCAGCTCCATTTGCGGCGGGCATTACCATTCGCGGCCTATTACGGTTTAGAATAGGAAATCACGAGTCAACGACGTAAACGGCTTTTTAACGAGGGTTGCATCTTCGTCAGACAATTTGAGATTTAGCGTGCCATGATAACACGTAATCTAATGTGAAAGTAAATTATAATAACTATAATTAAAATAACATAAAACGTGATTGATCAAGTAGTAAATTTGACGCCAAGTGTATGCGCAATTATGGGGTGTGTAGAATAATTAAAAAAATGTTTGCAGCTATAAATCAACAGTTGGAAAACAGAAAAAGTGGAAAAAAATCAAACTTAAACAGTTTTAATTGGTTTCCGTCTGGTAACGTATGTGAAACATGAAGCGGACCCAGTGACGTGGACGATTAATAGTAAAGTGTCACCCCGCTCGCTATACAGAGTGTAACATCGTAATGCGCGAGTTGCATGCCATTGGACTTAACGTAGCCCACGAGCTAAACTGATCCGAAGCGCTAAGTCTCAGGTCAAAGACGAGATTTATAAGCTGGCTTTTAGAAGGCCATTGTTAACAAATTACATTGTGCCAGAGAATAATGTATTTACATTTATGATTATCATTATATGCTCCTTTCGTATTCATGTTCATTTCAAATAACTCATTTGCATTCTCACGTTATAATTAATTTATCACGAAAAACAAAAAAAAGAGAAATGAAATAAAATCGAAAATGAAAATTTAAAATAGTCAATTTAATAATGTTATAATTTTTTTTATGTTGTAGAGTATAATGTACAATACATAAATAGCTTTATAACGCAGATACTTGATTGCAAGTGAGTATTTACGAAAAGATAGTTAGTAAATGAACTTGAATGTGCAACCGGGGTATACGAACATCCAAAGTTCATGATTTTACTACGACTTTCATGTCGTAAATAATTTCATTTATCCAAAGAAGACTTCTTATGTTTTTTAAGCGTACGTTGCATTTGGTAACGTCCCGTCTTACCTTATATATATTACATCGTACCGACTCTGCACTAAATTATTTGTTATCGCGGAGTACGTAACAAGTACCTCTACATTCAAAGTTTTCTGGGCGTATATATGTTTTAGGAGTCACCTTTTGAACTAAGCGATGCTTTTTCAAATATGCATCTGTATGATGATATAACTGTGTACGAAAATTTATGTCTTGTTTCAAGATATCTTGTTCCAAGATGCTCGCACTGATTCAAAATTTGAACTTGAAATTTACAGTTTTTTGATAATTTTATCCAGAAAATAATTTCTTTTTTCAAATACTAATCATTGAATTATGTTGGTTTTGTCAAAATCCTACTTTACATAAATCAAGGTTTTAAAGTAATTAATAGTGCAGAAATGAATCCTCCTTTTTTTGCTTTTGTATTTGAAGATTTTTGTTGAAAGAAGTATTTAGACTGAAATTCGCGTATCATTGTACATAGATATTACTTCGACTGAGATATCTCATCGGACGTAACGCTCATGGTCTAATAACCGCAATGTTAAGGTATACACGAAGCTAAGAAAGCTTCCACGCCACTCTTGCATTATATTCGTTGATAACGAGCACTATTACCGTCTTCTTGCTATAACAACTATGTATAATGAACGGAATTCAGAAATTCGAGCTGCAAAATGTACGACACGCTTATAGATTACTTAGTTGGATCATTCCTTGAATTTTATATTCACAAAGATTTTTGTGGTTTCTCGTATATTCCATTAGATATTGTTACTTATAAATATATTATGATACATTAAATATAAAATATATGTCAGTAATTTTAGTACGACGGTGCTTCCGTTTTTCAGTAAATCAATAAGATTTAAAATGTTAAACTAATGTTTGTATTGAAAATTATGTTAATTTTGAACGTAAAGTTACGAAGTTATTCAATCAACGATCAATGATATTATTAATGTTACCCAAACATTTTAAATCATAATACAAATTGTTATTGAAATACGTGATTAATGTTATCCATTTATAATGTGTGTTATTCAACTGTTTCTCTTTAAATAAATAATTCATTGACAGAGATATTTATCAGACGGAAAGAGGAAATTTCGGATTTTAGTTAATTTTATTATTTATAACATTTTAGGCAGAAAATTTGTTCAGAACAATTAAATACAAATACTTTAAGGTGACTTTATTCCATTACCTTTTAAACTATTTTTAAACTTTTAAATTACTCGAATAATTTATTGCATAAAATTAATTTTGACTAAACAATGGAATGGGTTATAAATTTTATTACCATAATATAAATATTCAAAATCAAGATAAATGTATGCATAACAAGTTGAATACATTACAAAAGATATAATAACAAAAAGAACCTAATTAAGAAATTTAAGAATAAAAAGAAGACAATTTTTAATTTACATATTTTTTTGGGAAAGTAAAATGTTTAAATAATCAGCTTGCGAGACATTAAAATACTTTTAATGCCTTACAAAGCAGAATAGAAAAAGACATTAAGTTGAGACCGTAAAGTTGTCGAGATTTTCTACAATTCCGCGTGCCATTCTCATTGCTTTTTTATTGTCAACGCCTAATATCCACGTTATCTTTCCATTCTTTTACATAAACATTATTTTTCTTTATTAACAGAAGTTGGCCCAATCAAAGTGAAGAAACTTATTCGCGGATTAGCAAAATCTTGAGAAATTCAATTTCGACTTACTTTATATTTCTAGCGGTGCAAGTTCGTAAATTTTTTAAAATTTTAATTAAAACGATTCCATGACGTCGTCTGCTACTGGAATTAACACAGTCTAGCTTGCGACTACGGAAACAAAAGTCTGAATATTTGATGGCACCGCGACAAATTTAATAAGCAATTAAAATTAATGGAACGCTGCTCAGTCGATCGTTGTTTAGCAGCAAAAAAAGGCGAAAAGAAAACGCCGTCGTTGTAACTGATCCGTAGGAATTCATTTCTTGGCAGTTTGCACGTGCCGCTGCAAGCTTTTGTTTCTTTGCTTGCAAAATTTCTTATCTCGATAAAACTGCTTCGTAATCATATTCGCGGTCGAAGAAGTCGCCACTTTTACGATGAATCGGTCTTATGTGAAATTGGTTGATATGAAAAAACATTTACAAAAAATAATTGAAACTTGATTAAAAAAATGTCTAATTATCTCTGCAGAATTTATACAAAATTCAGATTTATCATTATTACAGAATAAACTTTTTCTCACAATCTGCCATTTTCGATCGAATTTTGATTGAAAAATGATAAACAAAATTTGATCAAAAGATGATTAAATTTCAATCGACAATTTATTGAAAAAAATGTGATCAAATAAAAAAAAGGAAGGAATCATTTTTTAGATCAAAAATTGGTTGAATAATTTTTACGCGGACATTTTTACAAAACAAAATTAAACTTTCAGTGGGATGAAAATTGATGACGTGTACAATAATCGTAAAAATCATATACAATAATGCTTTATTTTAGTGTTAAGTAGATGCAAATTGTCGCCAACATTGTTGAAATTGTTTGCTTTACAACCGCATCATCATATAAATTGTTCCCGAGGGTACGACTGCCTGCGGGTATACCCTAGAGATCCTTTTTAAGGGCCCAAGAAAGCAAACACAAGGACCAAATAAACATAATAAAGTGACATTCAATTATTCGAGTGTAAGGGGAAATGTGAATTGTCCTGGAAATTGTGTTTCCAATCCGCTTAATGTGTGAATTGTATCTAATCACAAATTAGATACAATTTATACATTTATTTTACAAAATGCAACAAACATTTGTACGTTTTGATTTGCAGTATTTAAAGTTTTATATTTAAGATAAATTGGCCATGATTTAAATTTTGGAAAAATTGATAAAAATATTTCTTTCTAAATGACACTTTTTAAATCGGTAAAAAATTATACCATTAACGCTATTAATTTTACTATTCAGTACGAATTCGAGCTCATTTTACCTCGAAATCGTGGAATTACAGAAGATTCATCCCTCAACGCCAGGCTGTTCTTTTTAGAAAATTATACACAACATAACGAACAAGAAGTACACTAAATTAACAAGACTTATTGGAGAAAGTTGCATTTAGTGGCTTGAGTTTCCAGTTGAATCTCGAATCATTTTGGTCATCTACATATCTTGCGAATCAAATGAATTTAAAAGAAAACCATTTCTAAAGTTTATTATCAATTTCTCAGTTACCAAAAGAACAATATGTTTACTGACAATTCAACGAAACGTTTTTTATATTCAAGACAAAAATAATCGATTTTCTTTTAATTTTATTTCAGACAGCACTTTTTGCCCTTTTATCTAAATTGAATTTATGAATATATAGTTTGACTGTAAAAATAAATATTGATAGAGGTTTGGTTGTCGAAGTAAAAATTTCATTCGCCGCGCAGAACAAAGCACAATACAAATAATAAGATAAGAGAAATGGCTTTTTCGTGAAAGACGGGCTCAAATTGACTCGATTCAGGGTAGGTTTGCAACCGGTCTGAGGAAATGCCGGATGCACGTTCGCGGCATAACGTAATGTAATCGAGATTCTACGTTTCACTGGGGTGTTCGCAGTATATTACGAGGCACGTAGGGAGTCATCCGAGAAAGATCAACCGATTCCCCGGGAGGTTTCTTCCGGGACACCGGGGTATCCGAAATTTACCGTTCCACAGATTGTGGCAAACAAATGGCGACGCTCAACACTCGTCTGAATTCAGCTGGGTTAGCATGTTAATGTGATTATCATTCTTACCATCGATTATTTCAGCAAATCATTCTGTCTAAAAATAAAAGCAAAATTTAACAAATTAACCTCCAAAAAACGTGAATAAAAATGTATGTAATGGTCATTAAAAACTATCAAATCCAAATTTCATTTATAAAATATAATATTTGTATTATTTTTTAATTAAAGGTAATAATAATTTTGAATTTTTATATTCTTTATTTTCACGTTGTAATATTACAAATTGTTTCAAGATGTTTCAGCGCATAAGGAATATCTCGCCACAATTCTAAACATCTGCGGGTCGAATAAAAAATGAGCCCATTAAACGGGGAAATCCAAGCCATGAAAGGTTATGGTTCCCAAACCTTGGTGCGTGAACACCAGCGGAAAAAGAGTACATTACTGGCTGAATGGGAATCGCTTTGCGGGACTGTTAATTTTATCGGCACCGTTTTTCGATGTTCCCATCTGGAAATGGAGAGAGAGAGAGAGAGAGATAGAGAAGCAGAAAGAATAAAAAAGGGAACACATTCCTCAGTCAATGCAGTGGAGCTTTTTATTCAAACAAAATAGTGGCCTGTAATTAAAAAAAACAAGGCATGACTGCACAACTGGGAACAGTTGCTCGTAAAGATGATACGTGTTGACGGTAATAAAAGAACTCTCGAATCTCTTAAAAATGCTATTTTACCATTGTCCCACGTTTATTGCTATCGAATGATTCCTGAAACGCGATCTTTCAGACATACAAGTTTGTAACTGTATATATAGCTGGTTGTTTAATCAAACGAATTTTTCGTTTCTTCGTTGAAAAACGATTAAAAATTAAATGAAACATTCCGGTGCTTGCAATTTTAGCGTTAAACGATCTTAAGTTTGCAATATTTTAAATAGACTTTTGTTCTCAAGTTGCGAATTAAGTTAATTAGGCTTTAAACTGCTATTCAATTAATTTTCAAAAATAATTAATTCTCATTTAACTCTAAATCAGATGATTAAATCTGCAATTCAGGTGAGTGAATACAAATGAATCTTGGAATCAAAAGTGATGGCCCCTAGTTAGTTTGGGATTCTAGAGAAACTTGTTTAATGGATTTTTTGTGAAAAGAAATTGTTATTATTGGAAAATTCACGTATGGAATTGTTTCGATTTAGTATTATTGGAATAGATGATCATTTGGAAATTGTATTAATGGAAAATTATGAAGAAGGTCAATTTTAATGTGCGTTTCGTGATATTGAGTAAATGAAAAATTAAACAAGATTAATGATAATTGATAAAGACAAGGAAAATAAGTATATAAACTTCTACGCCAAGTCAATTTCGTATGACTTATAAATAGAAGAAATTTCATTGAAAATGTAAAACAAAATGAAATGTGTTGATGAAAACAATGTGATGGATTGATATCAAATATTGAAAAAATAAGATGAATAATGATGAATAAGATTAATCTAAAGTTGAGATTAACTGAAACAAAATAAATGGCAAAGTATATGAAAATAAAAAGAAAACTAAATGTAGACAAATATAATGAAATTTATATAAAGAATAATAAAACACGACGTCAATGTTGTAGTCAGATTCAAATTAAATATTAAGAAATTAAGATATAGAAGAATACCAAAATATCAAGCATAAGTAAAAAAAGTAATTTGAGTAAAAAATATAAGATACTAAATAAAGAAAATGAACGCTGTTATTGAAAATGTACTGCAGTAAAATTATAAAATGAACTTGATTATTTTAGTATGCTGACAATTTTTTTTTCTTTCAAATCTGTACAATTATTTGTCGTTTGATATTTCATTTGTGAGCAACTATTATATACAAATAAAATTGCACCGCAATTAACCGTAACACAAACGTTAATATTCTCATTTCATTATCCCCGTCATAGATGATTTAAAAATGACGCAAATTGCTTGCAGAGTAAAAATGACATTATCGACAATTTGTGTCGATCAAACAGCCATCAGCCATTGCTCGCCGGCGAATTGTTTATTTATTAACGAATAATTGCAGACGAGGAGCCGGTTGAAATTATGAGCCACTTCGCATAAATTTGCAAGCTAATTAGTTCGCAATTTTACGTCAGAGGCCGCTTTATCCTGCTTAAGAAAATGTAAAGGCAGACTTGATTGTGTTGCGGTCACAGAATGGCTCTTCTGTTGAATGAAAGTTAGAACTGTGGTTTGTCTTTGCGGTACAGTGAGTTTTTTTAATTCCATAAAACAATGATAAAATTGTGATGCTACTTTATGGGACTAATTTATCGATAAGCCGGCACTCTTGCTACCTAATATCCCCACAAACACACGAAATAAGACGGAAGATTCTTGAATTACAATCGTCCAACACGCAGAACCTGTCTTTTTATATCTTATCGACTTTGCGAATTGGGTCTCTGGGTTTTGGCAAAATTAAAGTCTATCGATTTTACTCGAAATAAAGTTTCTAAAAGGACATATTCATTTGTACGTTTTGCCGGTAATAAAATGTTTGAATTAACGATTAAAGGGGTCTTTATGTGCTCTAGAATTACAGTTTTATCTTTTGATATATTGAATATAAAAAGCTTTTTTTAATGCTCTTCAAAAGATATTTAAGTCATTTTAAATAAATCAAACATGCTTTTTTTATGCTAAAACTTTCTTGTTTTAAATTAAAAAGAGATTGAATAAAAATAAGAAGGTTTGATTTATTATTGATAAGTGTTTTTTCAATAATCTACATCACCTAATTTGATTTGAATCATTTTAATACTGTTTGCAAATCATATTAATAAACGAGTGGTCTGAATAAATAGTATATATACTTGATTAAAAACTTTTGCAATATCTATTTCAAATGTAAATGATTATTTTACATTATGATGAACATAATTGAATGGAATCGAGCAGTATACAGTTATAAAGATATTTATAGTAAATTAATATTACTAATTACTGATAAATGTGAAACGCACTAATTTATTAAAATGATCATTACTTACGTAAAGCCAAATAATTCGGTTTATGTTATTTTCACAAGTAAAAACGACACAACTCAATATAGTTTAAATGCTTTATAATCATTTAATTGATGATGCATAAAGTTACTTCACAAAGTTTACTGGTTTATACATTTTTTGTGCAATATATTAAAACAATTGTTGTTGCTATGATGACTTTAATTATGACAATATTAACTAAAACTCTGGATACTGTTATTCAATTACAACACTTCTCTTTTATTATTTCAAAGTAGACATTAAAAAACCCATTCATTATATCATTCAAACAATATTTATCAGTGAAAAACTAGACTGCAATGAAAATTATAATAATTAAAAAAAAATAATAAAAACGTGAGAATTTGGTATTAATGAACTCGATACAATTAAAAGTGTTGTAAAAAAGGTACGAAGTGTAAAATAAAGTACTCGCATATAAATTTGGGTAGGATTTTCTTGTTTCAGATTGAATAATTGTTGAAAACATCATGTACAACTGATAGTGCGGTTTATTTTTGTGATATATTATTTATCGGTGTTCTTTAATTCATACAGACTTTGAAATTTGTTGAAACAAACTGAATACATTATATGAATGGAGGATCGTCCCGTTTGTTGTAACTTCCCAATTAAGCTTTTAATAACGCATTTATGAGACAATTAATTTTAATTGCCGCCCATTAAAAAGCCGAGCATTTGTTAGTTTTCATTATGTCACTTCCATCGTTTATTAATGCAATTCAAATACCCAAAACAGCACTCATAATTTACGAGTCACTGCCGTCTTCCTCTGGCCTAGAAATTGTTAAAACCAATGAGTTTGAAACGAGTTACAAAGATGTCAACGTTGAGATTGTGCTTCTTTTCTGAAAATATAATATAAAATATTATCTTGAGGAGCAAGAAAAAATAAAAAAGAAATGAAGATAATTTGTCTTTGAATTTTTTGTTTATGAAATAAAATTGCTTTATCTTTGTGAAATAAAAAATCATATTGTTTAAACTCACTCAACTGGACTTTTGTTACATAATAAAGTACAAACACAATAAAAATACACATAGACTTATATCACATTTATTCTGCAGTACTAAAACACAGACAATCTTTTCATAAAACTAGCCTTAGTATTCTACTCGTGTAGCGGCTGTTTGGATTGGATTAAGCTATGCATTTATGCGAGACGCGCCAAAACTTAGTGTGTTAACAGGCTAGTCCACACATGGCAGCTCGTCCACGATTAGTACGTACATGCGGATCTTTTGTTACTTGTCAAAATTGGTTCATCCAATTTTGCACTCAGATTAGATGGGCAAACACACCTTGTTTAAACTAAAGAAAGAAACTTGAAAGCAAATTTTATATATGCTATACGAGTTATGCAAACTCAATCAAATTTAAACCTAATTTGAAAAGGTTTTTGATAAAAAGTCATATCATAAAATTAATTTCTCTTAACTTTTGCATTATAAAGAATTAATGTATCAATCCGTGACCGATAAAGATCTTCATTATAATTTATAACAACTTTATTTTCATGTAACAAAAATACAAAAAAAACTAGTATCAAATTACTGTAAAATTTTATGTTACTGTGTTAAAATATTTCTAAGTGGATAACTTATTTGCAATTTTGACTCTGTACGAAGACATTTTTCATGAAAACGATTTTTCTGTGTGTGAACTATTGTTCTCGTGAAAAGATAATAAAAAACGATCCGGCACCCACACCGGGATAATCGATTTCCGATTCATCGCGATCTGCCGGCTACTTTTTAACGAATCAACGTGACTCGAGTAACCAATTACAGAAGATTAACGTTCATTCACCGCGATCCGTGCCGTAAACGACGATAATTGGATTCAATTTCAGTAATTTCGGCATTAAGCTTCGTTTCTTCTTCACGACTTAGTTCGTGAAATATCATGTGATATCAGAACTTCCGCTCGCTCGGCGACGATCGGAAAAGAGCTTTAAGGGCATTCGTCCTGACTAATGTTGCCATTGGACGTGCACCAGATACCTGGATAGAATCTTTCCAGGGCAACAGGAATTCTCGCGACAAGCTGACCGACTCAAAGAATGTTCTCACCAGAGTAATTAAATTTAGTCGACGACCATTGAAAGTCGTTCGCACGTGTATTAATATGGCCTATAAAAGGTAATTGTGTCACACAGATGAGTGTGCAATGAATATCGCGAACAAAATTATTGGAAATCCGTTTTATTAGAAAAAAAAATGTTCTCAGTTTTATTTGAAGAATCCAGACAAACATTTTTAAAATTTAATTTTATATTACAGAGCTTTTGTATTGTCGTTTTTATTAGCTTGCATTTTACTTTCAGCATGAAAAAAACATTCAAAATCGTTTATACACAATGAGTTTTAAATTTATTTTATACTTCTTTTCAGAAATCTCTTGATGTCATTCATGTTTAATAAAGGTTTTCCTGAAATCAATGCCTTATTTCATCGTAAATTTTCAACTAAAAATTTTCCTCTTTCAACGAATTTTTCTTTAGAGCTTTCCAAACCTTGTGTATGTAACTCAACGTTCTCCTGTCCAATCGCATTTAAGAACACAATTGTTAAATACGATCTCAACTAACAATGCAATTTCTCTTGAAAATTATTTTACTCTGATTGACAGTTACAAATAAGTAACATTAGCTAGACAGGAACAAATTTTTCGCCAAACTTTGGGAGAAGTGATTTCAAATGTAGGTCATAGTCTGTTCAAAATTAAAAAGCTGTATTACTTCTGATATTTTCATGACATATTTCATGATTTTAATTTGACAAAATAAGGTAAAATACAAAATATTCCAAAAATTGTTTAAAAAACGTTAAATGAATGGTACAGATTTTGTTAAACAATTATTCACAAAATAAATAATGGCATTTACACAAATGAAGAAAAAAAGTACATTTCATTAAAAGCTTTTTCCAAATCACAGAAACGATTACTTAAAGAGTAAAAAGTAGTTAAAGCTGATTGGCTAATTAAGATCACATGCCCATTTTTGGAGATCAAACCGAAGCGTTTCCTTTACTATCAGCCAGACACTTTTGTGGGTTGAAAAACTGCCTGGATTTAGTATGACGATAGTATGACAAAACAGTCTAGATGTTTTAAATTCTCTATACATATTCCATACTATTCCCATCTTATTCAGATAATATGCGGAAATAATATGGACCAAGTATGATCCTAGCATGGTAAACAGTCAGTTCATAATTCAATATAGATTAAGTTTCAGACATTCGTATTGAAAAATGGTGAAACTACGTGTTTTTAAACACTGAGAAGGCCAAAACCCATATTGAATCTTATTTAAATGTTGACTCCTCGGTGGCATGGGTTAATTCAAACAAAAAAATCTGAACAAATTCCAGAATTTTTGGTTTCATTAAACTCAAAAGTATTCTGGCAGGTAATCTTAAAAATGTAAAACTTTTGAAAATAACGGACACCCTACTGCGTAATAGGGTGAATATCTTTCAGGGAAATCTTCGAATAAGAAAATTAGCTTCTGAAATTGATTAAATGTCCGATTTTTCTAGATATTATTTTCAACAAATATCTTTTCACATCTTGTATAATTACATATATAAATTTTTGAATTACATTATATTTTTGAATTTATTTCTCAAATCGTGCTTAAAAAAAGGAATGTAATACAATATTATAGTCCAGCAAAAAGTGTTGTTTGGGCAGTTAAACCCTGACCTGCATTGGGATGCAAGAAAAGCGCAGCCAACAAGGAGACACACGCTTGACTGAAGAGGAATTTTCGAGTGGTAACTTCGACTGCCCTTCAGTTCAACTCTCGAAAAACAGCGCAGTGTGGCAAATTTTGTAATAAAAAAGAGGGCTCGGAGCTGGCATGCACGTTTCCATCCCAAGTACTTTTTCTGTTTTTTCCAGCCCTCTTCTATTTTTCTACGCCGGGCTTCTTCTTATTCCGCTAACAACTCCACTTTTTCAAGTCGTGCAGCCACGCTCGAGTTACAGTCGTTGCTTTCAGCAAGCAATTTTCCAAACTGAATTGTTTTGTGCTGCCTATAATCATTGCCCTTAAACCCATGTCAATTGCTTAATTGATGCATTGATTATTTCGGTGTCTGGGAAACACTCTCGAATGAAAACTTACAAAAGCCAAGCACTTATTGTTCAAACGATGGAAAGATGTACATCACTATTATGTGTACAAGGGTAGTAGCTTCAATTGGGGAGCAAATATCAGAATGTAATGCTAGATGAAAGAGGACTAACAAGTTATTGTATTACCCTGATTCTGCAACTATTTTGACTTGTATTATAAATGTCAGTTGGAGAATCAGTGAAACGCACCACTGAATTCACGAACAAGAAAAATCTAAAGAAAAAAACTACTGTCATCAAATCAACAAGAATGGAAAATGCTATAATCCAAAATTAGTAGACAAATAAATTTTCAGTCTCTTAGGCAAATATTGAAATGGCTAATTTGAAATTTATAATATCAAGCTTAAAAAAGTGATCTGATAAGGGTCTTGAGTATTAGCCGGCAATTTGTAAGTCGTGTATTTATGCACAGAGGGGTCCCGTGTGGCCTCACCTTTGACTAAAACGATTAATAGTCACGTACTTCTTGCCAATTCCACTGCAGTTACTAGAACTGACGTTGAGGCTAACCCAACTGACAATCTGAGAATACAAACGGTTTGGTTCGTTATCGGACGGCAGACGCGCCGTCCCGGAATATTAATGCCCTGACCTTATCTTTGGTATGCAACGTGCATCAGAAGAGGCTTATATATCCGCTTATCTGTTCAAGGATACTCGTAAACTTCTTCCATCCATTTCACCTTCCAATGGGATGAAAAGAAGTACCGCGTACACCTTTTGTCATCAAACATCACTGTTTACGCGCGTTATAATGTCTATTTGAATTTGAGCGACATTTATAGAAGCTTCTTCTAAAAAACTTAATGATTCGCTGGAGAGAAGAGTTGGGGGTCGGAAAACTTTCATCTCTGTGTGGCGAATGAAATAACTGCTGATACTCTGCTGGCTGATGAAAAATGTAAATTTTTTCTGCATTTCGTCACGTAACGGCGGCCACTTTCATTTAGCCTTGGGGCTTGAGTATTTTTGCATTTTTTGTTTTTCTTCCCCCAAATTTATGAAAAATGCTCGCCTTTTATGCACTCCGTGTACAACTGCCCCGGACTTTTTTTTCTCCATCCCTCTTGTGTTTAATCCCAAACTTGCGTTTTCACACTCACTCGAGCTGCACTCTTGTTAACCTCGCCCATCGCTTTAATGGAAAAGAGTTTAAGTGCAACCCTCTGCTAACGCAGCTCGTCATCCATCGAGCACGAGGGTCTTGATGCTTCTATCCTGTATCTCATCTATCTTATTTAACAACGATGCCAGTACGAACCCCATACACAAGAAAAATCCCCGAGATATTCAAGCCTTTTCGTAAATTGCGTTGATGAGCAGCACAAATAAGTCGCATACGTAAACAACTCTGTAGATTAATTTTGAAATACAGAAGTTACTTTTTTTTAGTAATTTTAACGGTGAATGTTTTATAATAATTAAATTTTAACTTCTTGTTCATGCAAAGATGAAAAAAACAATAATAAAAGCTCAAATTGTTTTCACAATTTTGTTTGATTTAAATTACAAAAGCTACGTTGAACATGCGATTATTAGTGTCGCACAGTGGATATTGAATTCGAATAATAATGAATTACACGTGTAGGGAAACTGTTTGTGGATGAAACGCACACACAGTACAGCATTGCGTATAAAACATGGTCAAATATTATAAATGTATCGTGCAATTCAGTCTTTCTCAGTCGTGCAGAAAATATACATACGAGTAAACATCGTTGTATGCGCAAGCAGTGCGCATGCCAGTAAGTTATGCGAAACTCTTCTTTTCTTTTCTTCTTCTTTTTATTTTTTTATTCATGTTTTCTGCTCTTTACCTCGTTTGCAACTCCAACAGTTTATTCCGAGCAGAAACGGAAACTGCCGCGGGCGTGTGGAAAACTATGTGAACCGTTGTGAAAATTGTATAGAATAAATCTACTTAACTCATTATCCACTAGCTTCCCTCGGTATTTACATTCTTACGAAAAATATGAACTGAACAATATTAGCCGTTATGCGGGCTTTATGTGCCGCTTCTTCTTCTGTTTTGCAGCGAGACTGCGCTTTTGTGCAGTCCTTAATTTGCAAAACAATCATACACCTTTATCTACTTAAACTGCCATGTGTTTATTGCTAATGCGCGTCTGAAAAAGAAACGATAAGTTGAATTTTGCGTAATTGCTGAGAGGAAGCTGCTCATAAATTTGTGTGTGAAATATGTACATTTCTTATTTAAATCTGTTAGCACAGACAATAATTCCTACATTTTGTAATATATTTTTGACTAATAATTATTTTTCAAATTATAAAGCTTGCTCAAAACTTATTCAAATGATTCTTTAGGGAAAATTGTGTTCACTAATAAGAGAATTATAAGGTGTACATATTAATACATTGATGACATTGAATGGGTTGTTAGCAGCAGAAGTTTATAATAAACACTCCACAACCGCAGGCTTTCTCTTTAAAGTCCTTCAAGTAGTATATGATTCGCATACCAACTTGTAAACTAGTTACTTCCCTTCAAGTATATCGTGGTTAGTTTGTGATTAATAGACAATTCAGTGATTCCAAAACCTGTCCGAAACTTTGTTATAAGTTATACTTTGGTGACGTTCGGACATTAAGAATAGGAACAGTCTGTATTTAGCAGCTTTATTTATGATTTGTGCCAGCCATTGATAAAGTTTATTGTTACATAATTTGACTTAGAATGTTGACTGATTTTAAGAACCGATTTCAATTCAATTACAATAATGAAAGAGTTTGCCACTTGATGATAAACTTTATTGGTCAACTTATTTTGTGGTTTTTTAAAGTACATTTCATTTTCCTACAAATTTGTAGAAATGCAGCAGTGATTGAGTTTAAAAATAATTTCACTGCTTACGCAAAAATAATTGAAAAGATAAACATTTTAATTTACATTTTCAAATTAACAAGTTGTTGTTGATTCTTCGTTTTAATTGAAATTAAAACTAATCAGAAGTTTGTATCATTTTTCGAGAGTTTATAAAAATTAAATTCAACTCCTGGCTTATAACTGAGACATTTTAATAAACAAATGTGTTGTTTTTTGAGGGAAATAATTTAGAAAACAAAAAAAAGTATAACAGAAGTTTGTTTTTTAAAACCCATTTAAACTGCAGAAAATTTAAAGAATTTCTTTTTATATTTACTCTGTAAAAATTTGACACACTCTTTTCGTTATTAATCATTGTGTAAACAAAATCGTATAAATTCTTTCAAATTTTTCTTCTCATATTTTCTTTAATGTTGAATTAAAGTATAATAAACTTGTGCACTGACCTTTCATAATTGGAAAAATAATGGAGAGAAATGCGACTTTGCACCTTGATAGCGATATTATAATAATGCCAGCAAACTTTAGTAAAGTCGGCTTGTTTACCGGGTCATGCGGGCTCACTTTATATCCCGACTTCCAACTGTATTCATAAACTTACGGTTAATCTTGGAAAATAAAATAGCCATAAGAATCTCGAAGAAATTTTTTTTCCCTTTGACATCGCGGTATGCGAATAACTGATTCTCAATCCGCTGGATATCTTGGCTTCAAATAATGCATATATGTTTTGATTGAATTATAACGCATTCGATATGAAACGTTGAAGTCATGCTGCGTCGCTGATCAAAGAAAAGGGAAACTGTTTACGGACGGCGCATTTGAAAGCCACACACTAATCTGCATAATACAATATGCTTTTTCATAAATACGAGCTGAAATTTTAATGAACAATCATTTTACAGTTGATATTGCATCAAGCATAAATACACACGACTATGTGTTTGTAATTGGACACAGAATATACGTTTGTCCGTGTACTCATAATAATTTTCTATTTGTAGGAATTTATTGTGTCCAATAATGAAAGGTATGATAATTTGATGAAAAATTGTTTATTTTGAGAAAGAAGTTATTAAAATATGACCAGTCATCAATATTCTCATTCTGAAAAATTCTGATGAAATAAATCACGGATAATAAAATATGCTGTCGAAGCAGTGTTCTACGTTGAAAAATGTTACGGTGATAGGAGCCTTCAAATTGCAAGTGTAAATCTTTGTTTATATGCTGTAAGTAAAGAAAAGTCATCATAAATTTTGTAGAATTAAAAGACATTTAACTATTGCTACTTAAATAACCAATTTTATCTGAATACCATGTTTGAGAACCATTTTCAATTAAATAGTGATAATATTTAAGTTACATGAAATATAATGCAGAAACTTGGTTAATGGTTTTTAGAATCATGTAATATAGATGTTCCCAGTGAACAAAAGGACGAACTTTGAACGTATTATATTGAAGCCGTTAAATTCTCAAATGTATGTGGAAAAGAACTGATCAATGTTAATTTGACCTAAATTTTTGAGTGGTTTGCTCACCCCATCTGATAATGTCAAATTGAATACGAAAATATAACTATTCTCGAAACTCTTTTTTCATTTCAAATAGACTATATCTTGTTAAATATATCATTAAATTTATATATTTCAGTTTGATTAAAATCACTCTTGACAAGTTTTATGATTAATGAATATAAACCTAGTCTATTATATTCTTTATTTTCATTTATTATTTTAAAATTATCTTATTTGTTAAATAAAATTTTTAAAAACACAATTATTATTTCAAGTGTCATATAATATTTTATTGTAAATTTTATTTTTCAATTTCATCATAGTCTCTGCCTCACAATATCAATTTCTACATCTAATTCCCTTGTCTAGTTGGCTATTCACGAATTTGTCATATTCTTGTTACGCATCACTCCGATTTTGTCTTTGTGACTCATCAGAAGAAAAAATCCAATGAGTCAACGCTCTGAGCGTAAATCATGAAATTCTGCCGGGGAGCAAGTTTGACAAATCGAATCTAAATGTAACAAAGGGTGCGGTTCGCGCGGTGTTATGTTACGCTTTTTGCCATAATGAAATGTATGTAATTAAGTAATGTGCTCTTAAAATGATGAATAGATTCAATTTGCTGATTCAATCACAAGATTTAGCAAACAATTTTGGTAAAATCAAAATTTTCATTCTTATAATGCATTATACTAAAAATCCACGTATAATATATATACACACCTCATACTTACTATTTGTTAAATAATGTTCAAATTATCTTTGCTGAACGATATAATCCAAGGCGAGTACATCTTGAGTTGTAAAATCAAATTTTCAAGACTCGCATTTATTACAAATTAGATTAACAAAATGGTTTTCAAACTTAACAAACAAGCAAAGTTAACCAGTACTTGAGGCAAAGACAAGAACCGGAAAGCAATAGTATGCTGAAGTTGAAGGTCCACTTAAATGTTAATGAAAGCGTTGAATAATGCACGTTGTTTTCCGAATGAATAATACACGGAAATTGTTCATTAATAAATAACAGCTGCATCAATAATTCATGCGTGCGCATCAGTTTTATATTTTATTTAGTGGATTAGTTTTGTAATCAATTTGGTCGAGGCACACAGATATTTCGCGTCGGTACGCAGGTGAGTGATAAATTTTTCGCAAAGACGTCAATGAAAAAAAAATACGATAGCTCTTTTTGGATCAGTCGGTTGAATATTTATCCCCGATAGGTGTGACCTTAAAAAAGAGTCACTGACATTTGCTGCAATCAATTCATTGAAATCGATTTGCGGCAGTATCAGATTCGAAACAGTAACCAAAATACTGGCTCCGCAAAATAATAGCAAGTTGTCAATTATGGTAATTAATGTACGGCCCACTTGGTGTTAGCGTAGCCACGAAAGATTTTGGCCAACCAAAGTTTACACATAAAAAAAGTCTGCCACCTCTGGCGTCATATCCATTATTTTTTTTGTTTTTTCTAAACAATGAAACTTGATTGAATCTCGTGATCTTTTTATTTAAAATCGAATTCAATCTGTGAATTTATCACAGCTCTTTGTGATAAGTTATTTATTTGTTTACCACTTGAAGACCGAACCAATCGTGCGAACAGTTTAAGTGAATCAAAAAAACAAATTGGTGGAAAGTGAATGATTTTGAAATGCATTTTATTCGGCTGAATAAATGAAAAGATGTATTTTTTAAGCTTTACAGTTTGATATCATCTGTTTGATGATAAAAAGTAGTATAGACAAATTTATGGCCAATCGAGTTAGATGGTAATTGAAGATATTCATAAATCATGAATGTAGAGGTGACTCTACAAATCATTATATAAAAAAGATCGCCAATTTCTTTTTATTCCTTCTTGTCAAAAAGAGAGAGAGAGAGAGAGAGAGAATATCTGTTATGCAGATGCGATACACAATGAATTCAATGGTTCTATTGATTATTTTTTGATTTTAAAGAATTTGTAATTGTGGCTTTGTATTGAAATGAGGGTTCGGTTTACCGAAGTCGGGTAATAATTCAAAAATTATCTTGCAAATGTCGCGGGATTTGTATTTCATGCAAATGATGTTCCATTCTGTATCCAAACTTTTTTTCATAAACAAAACATAACGCAAAAAATAATATTATAAAATAGTTGTTGAAACACATGTCATATAAATAGATCCGGGATACCTTTGAATCAATAAGCTAATTTATACGTACTAATTTGTTGAGTTAGATATCAGTATAACTATTAATACAAATTCTTCAATTAGGTTCAGAGTTTGTACAAACATATATTTCAATAATATGATGATTCAATCAAATGCACTGAAAAACAAGGTCAACAATTTCATTTATTATATTGATAACTTCAATACAAAATAATTAATCTTTGAATCAAATTAAAAAAAGAGCATTTAAAGTTCGGTAATTTCAAAAAATTAAATCCAACCTAAAGTTTATACTGTAATTATAAAACATTTTTGAAATTGCAGTACAACTGTTTTCTTCTGGTGTAAGTTTAATCGTGCACGTAAAAAGTTAAATATTTAACAAATGAAAATAACATAAAAAAAAGTGCAGCAAAAATTCCTTCGTTTTGAATTAATAATTAAGTAATAAAAGCAGAAGTTGAGTTTCAAACATTGTACGTACTTTATTGCGTCGACGCAAATTGGGCCGATGCGATACAGGTCTCACGCGTGCGTTCTTTTACATCTCAAATCAGAAACCAGCTAATTACCGGCAATAAAATTTACCAAATGATACGGTTTAATTCGACTGTTCATTACTTCCTGATGATTCTCAACAACGTTCACAAAGAAATTGAGTGTTTCTTGGAAAGGTCATTTTACGTAATAGTTTCAGTGCCAACTTAACGTGCGATCATTTACTGGTTAAATTGTTACCTGCGGGTAATTGGCTTTGATATTATATAAATGTATATTTGTGAGTTTAGACAATAGATATGATTATCGGAATTGTTTGTAATTATGTTTAGGCACATAGTTAAAGATCAAAGTTGTTTCATATGTGTTCATACAGAATTGGCTGTAATTTTAATGACAAATTAAACACATTATATACAATTAAATTACAAATAAAATAATAATACTAAATAACTAGTTATTTTAGTAATTTTAATTGAATAAATAATTGATAACAACTTCTTTTTTTTCGTTATGATGATTTATCTATTATAATTTGGATATTATGTGAGGAATTACAACTAATAGGTTCATTAATAATTGATGATTATGTAATTTTCATTATAAATTTGTTTATCATTAAATTATAATTAAATTATTAATAGACAATTAATAATAACCAAAAGTCTATTTGGATGACTAACGTATTTAGATCACCAAACAGATTTAATTAAAAATTAATAGTCAATAACAGAGTGTCATTTAAGCATACATTTTTAGTAAAATTATAAACAAAGAAATAAAATAATTTTTGTTTTCACTCAATAAGTGAAATCAAAGTTGTACAAATAGTGTCAATAAAAGATCATTTTGACTATGATTAATCAATAATGTGTGTACTTTGTGATCGGTAATAACTGCTTGCATCGATGACAAAATAATAATGTTAGTTTTGACAACTGGTTGATTGAATGACTTACAATGATTAAACTGAACTTGATTACCGAACATCTAATAAGTACATTTCATATAATGGGATGAATATGAGAACAATGATAACTAGATGAATGCACGACTCATAGATGTAATGATGTTTTGTTATTCACTGTCCGGTTAATATAATGACAATTATTAGAGAAATATTAATAATTAATTTAGTAATCAATCAAATGTTATAATTATATGATTATCTAACAATTTGCTAATGGATGAACTATCTAAAGAATTGTTGGATACATTTTATTAACACACACATGTATATGATGTGAAATCTAACCATCTATATTTTTAATCAAAGATTAAGATTATTTGTTAAACAAAATGCTAAAAGTTTTTTCAGTGTCTAGAAACCAGCAGAAAAAGTATTATTTTTTGCAATTCAGACATTAATCTTTTTTTTCCTTTACTTCTGGTCTCTTTAGAGTTATGAATGGTATGAAAATACACACTCCACACCATATGAAACTTGATCTTCCAGAAGCTCTGGCACTGATTAGTACGTCTTATAGATGTTGAGTCTAATTTATGTACCACTATTACTTTTCAAGTGTCTCATGTCTGCGTCTATAGTAAAAACACTCTCGAAACGATGACATAATAAATTTAATTAATTTTTTTCAAGTATTAATATATTAAAATTTCAATTTTTTATAAATAGTTCATTCAGTTGAATTTGAAGTTTTTCATATATCTTTTTCAAGTTTCATGCATTGTACAAAATTTGCTGTTAAAAATATATTTATTGAGGATGATGCGGTTGCCAAAACTGTAAGTGTTGCAGTGTCGTAAACAATTGTTGTTGTATACGGTTAAATACAAAAGAGTATAAATAAATAGCGCAACATCTGTCAATTTTTATAGTCCTTTTTGCTTTTGTCGAGCAACTCTCGAGTGTTTTTCTAAGCGAACGACTTTAATGTCATCCCGCCACTGACGAATAAAGCAGATGCCAAACGACTCTTGAGGCGGCCAATAAATGTCCTTTTTTGTGCGGACCCGAAGTATCGACGGCTCGAATGGATAATGTGGTCTGCTGCAGTCAACGAGTTATATGCTTGTGCCAGCCAGATTTCAGTCGCTGGGAATGCAATTGATCGCTTGATTGATGGCTCGAAAATATGTATCAGACGTATAATTAAATGGTGATAAGTAAATTTCAAACAAGAAGATGGCTCCCAAACTTTTTGTCCCAATCAACGACACCAACCACAACCTTTTAATTACAGTACTTTTGCTTCTATTTTTATAAACCCCGCAAATTCATTTCTCATTCTTAGTTAAAAATTATTATTATTATTATTTTGACCAACTGAAATAACGATAATATCCGAGAAAGTTGACATCATTTTTCATGATAAAAGGGTATACTTCTCGTGTCACAAATCAGCGTCAAAAAGTGAAACGACGTAATAAATTAAAGAAACTCTATCTTCTCCATTTTCGAATTGTTTCACGAAAATTCCTCGACATAATGTTCGGTCTCGCGCGTCTCCGAAAGAGGAGACATGTTGCAGTAACGTTTCATGAACATTTCAGCCCTATTGGCGAAGTTAATGTCTCATTGCAATTTACACAGACAGAACGGGTAGTGTGCATGTCTTGTGCGCACGTACATATTTCGTGTGTTGGTGACGATCGTGCTGCTACTGCTGCAGGAGATAAATGATGATATGGGTTAACGTAAGTAGATATTTGTTCCGGTCGAACGTAGTGCATAATAAACTCGTCTGGCCTTGTCAAATGGCATCTCAACTTTAACTTAGACAGTTTTATGCTGCGCAAAGACAAGAGGTGTGTGCTTTTACGATTGCCATCAAAAACATTCTTTTTTTTCAAAATGCACTTCTCATTTAATTGCAAAATTTAAATTTACAGTTTTAGAAATCAATGACTTAACGTCAAGCTTTGTTATATATAATTATAACTTGTTATTTAATTTAATCAACACAGAAATTACAGTGTATGGCAATATTAATCACATAATCAAGTCAAACACAACTCTATTTGAAAGGAGAGTTTGCTGTATCATAAGCATTTTGCAAATTGCACTATTAGCATAACATTTTGCCATTGTTCGTGCCAAATTATTGTACGTACTTTTCGAAAAGTGTATTGTGTATAACATATACAATTTTCAAAGACAAATATTTCTAAACTCCTCTTATTAGATTTTAATTTAAGCACGGAAATTTGGTTTTTGATACAAGACCCTATCCTGCTATGGTATAATTTTTGCCTGTGACTTAATGCATAATTACGACGATTAGATAATAGTTGAATAATTTAAACCGGGTATATTGATCGTCTAGTGAACGTATATACATATATGTTTCAAAATATTATATACTATGATATATCCACACGCATACATAATTCTTTCATATTTTTATTGAGATTATTCTTTATATGCAAATCACATTCTATATTAGATATTTAAATTAATATTTCTGAATAATATGATTTATTTCTACTTGCAAAAGTAATTTGAAATTAAATTGAAAAAAGCAATCAGCAAGAAGAACATCTGCATGTTTGTGTTTGAAAATATAATCCAGTTATCGCAAAGAAAATTTAGTTGACCTGGACAATTGGCTGAATGAAAAAGAAGGAAAAAAAAGGAAAAGATCTCGAGATGACCAAGGATCGCGCGAAATATAATGAAGTAATCAACACACAGCTCTTGTTCCTACTTTATCATAGCTCCTCACGTCGACCCCTTGTTGGCCCTCGCCAATTCGAAAAGTCACAATTCGCTTTAATCGGATCGAACGCGTGCGTAATTGCGAATTCGTCGATTTTCATTGACGCCTGCAGGCTACGCTTGGCCTGTGTGTATACACATAACGACGAGCGTATGCACGTTGGGGCACATAAATGCCTCCGCCCAGTTGATTGAAATTTATGTTTTAATTCATAGCCGAATAGACGGCCTCGCAAACAACACGCGCCCGGCTGGGCGAGGTGAGGTCATTTCGTTTCTCTGTTTGCTGTTAATTTACAGTGACGGGACCTGGCTGAGTTTGTCCGTCGCTAATAAATTCAAGAGCATGTCGCAAGCTAGACGCTCGCCATTTTATATAGCATATATATATAATTCGGCTCCTCCTTTCCTGTCCGCAAGGCCCAATTTCAAACACGCGATTTGAATTTCGCGCGCTACATAAGTCACACTTGAAAACGTGTCCCCCCACACAACACACATGCTGATTGAAAATAAACGACCACTCATTCATAATGTCATTAATGTCATCATCATCAATTCGATCACTTATCCGATTTCATCAGTAGTCATAATTTGAACATTAGTCTATCCATCGAGCATATACAATCCATCCATTCATCATATTCGACCCACCCATCAATGATATCCAATCATACAGGGTGAATAAAAAGTCCCGGAACGGTCGAATATCTCGAGAAATACACATCGGATCGAAAAAAGGACAAATACGTGTCAAATATTTTTAAAAAATCTATCCAATGATACTAAACTCGACCCCC